>PVJN01006232.1:0-76470 GCA_004026805.1 Lasiurus borealis | reverse complement strand
CCAAACTGGTTTCGGCGGGAGCTTTTCTTTTTAATGATTTGTTGTAAATATTTAAATCACTAATTTATGTGGCATTCATCCATACAGTTCATTTTTAAAATTTAAAAGAATCTACAGAAATGATCTTTTTTAGTTTATTGTTGAAAGTATGATATACGTCTCATGAATATTGTTTTGATCAGCACTTGTTTTCAAACTGACTGTCTGGTCAGGCACTGCTGATGATGTGAAGCAGTGGAATCATAAACCTCAGGAATCATTTCGTTTGGGATTTGTGTGCCCTCAATTTGTGGACTGTTGCTAGTTTTTATGTATCCCCATAAAAAAAAAAAAAGTCTTTGGCACTTTAGGATAAATTTTCTTTGTTCAAAGCTTAGTCTGGCCTCACCCATTTTTCAAATTAATTAAATGCGAAAGGAGTGAAAATTGAGTTACCAGCTATTAAAGTGTAGATAGTTTTAGTGGGACAGCCTGCATGTATTGTCTGACTGCGGCTTCATTGCCTAATGAAGGGGCAGAGAGTGTGGGGGGAAGACAGGGAAGCTGGGAGCACGCCTCCCCAGCTCTCCGCCAGTGGAGTCCCGCAGGACACACTGCCCACTCCCAGTCCTGCCGGCTCAGCGCCCACGGCACCCTTTGCCCAGCCTGCCTCCCTGACTTCCAGAGGAAGGCGGGTGTTTGGCATGAACCATAATCTTTCGGCACACGGTTTAGGCACACAGTTTAGGCACGGGGAGCGTTCTCATCAGCAAATGAAGAGAGCTGTTCGAAATCCACCTTCTCAGATGCCAGGGCCCACCGTGCGAATGGGCCTGCCAGAGGGTGTAGCCTCGCCTGTGGGTTAACTTCACACACCGCATCTCACGTGATGTTGCTGCGGTCACTCAGTGTTATTGTGTGTGTGTCCAGAAGTGGCCTGCGGAGTCTCAGGTCTCCTGGTAGCGGGGTTCAGCCTGGCAGAGATGCCCGGCCTGCCGTGCGAATTCTACCCCAGCGTGGCTGAGTCAAACTCTGCCTCCCAACGCATCGCTGTCGGTGGCCGGATCAGCTTACCGTTCCGGGGTGTGGATTGATGGGGTGTGCATTGATGGGGTGTGGATTGATGGGGTGTGGGTTGACAGCTGTTGGTTCTATTCTGGAAGAGCCTTTGTGCCAGTCAGCGGGACCCTCATAGAGCCAGTGGGTGCCTCAGTAACCGCTTTGGGGAGTGCCTTTTGCAGGCTCTTTCCCGCCTGCTCTATTTCCTTGTCTTTTTCTTGCTGGCTGTCGGGTTCTTCACATCCCCCACTGCCAGCCGTCTGCCGCGCTGGCTTGTGTTTGAGCCTCAGTGATGTCCTTCAAATTCTTTCTTTGTTCTTTGTAAGAATTTCTTATTTTTATTTTTTTAGATATATTTTATTGATTTTTTACAGAGAGGAAAGGAGAGGGATAGTGAGTTAGAAGCATCGATGAGAGAGAGACATTGATCAGCTGCCTCCTGCACGCCCCCTACTGGGGATGTGCCCGCAACCAGGATACATGCCCCTGACCGGAATCGAACCTGGGACCTCTCAGTCCGCAGGCTGATGCTCTATCCACTGAGCCAAACCGGTCTCGGCAAGAATTTATTTTTAACAACAAATGCATAGTGCGCGCGTGTGTGTGTGTGTGTGTATGTGTATGTGCGTGCGTGCGTGAGTGTGTGTGTGTGTGTGTGTGTCGTGCTCTGTGCTGCTGCAGGTCATAGTCTACCTTAACATCTAGAAGAGGTGTCAGCAAACTGCAGCGTGCGGAGCTGCCCTGTACCCCGCTGTGTCTCGCCCTGGATTAAGCTTGGCCTTTAAAAGGCGCAGAGCCGGTTGAAGGGGCTCAGTTGATCTGAATACCGAGGTCACATGACGCCGGCTGCCCCGGGCGGGCTGGTTGACTGCTGCCTCGCCCTTGGGTGTGGTCCTTCGTGGTGGCGCCAGAGGCGGGAGGATTGCGGAACCCCCTCTGGCGGAGGCTGGATTCCAGCGCTGTGCTTTAGGAATGTGGTGTTTAGAGGGTGTTTATTAAAGCGGGGGGGGGGGGGGGGGCAGGGCAACAAGGACGGAGTCAGGGCCGAAGCAGCAGCGGGAGGCCTGGGGGCTCTGCTTTGGCTCCCAGAAATGTTACGGAGAGAAGTGAGCCAGGACGGCTGCTGTCAGCCACGGGTGGTCAGCGAGGAGGGGGCCGTGGAGGCAGTTCGGGGTTCGCTCAGGAGGAGCGCTGTGCTGCCTGGTCGCGGTCTCGGGGGGACCCTGAGAGCTTCGGGAGGAAAGTGGACCCGCACCGGGGAAGACGGGCGGGTGTGCTCAGCGGGCGCACTGCTGGGGCCTGTTTCTCCAGCCAGGCACCCGCTTGACCCGCTGCCGCGCCCCGAGTAGCGGAGTCTCCGGGGAGGTGCTGGGCTGGCCCCTCTGGGTCTCCGCAGAGTGGTTCTTCCTTGTTGCAAACAGATCGTTCTGAGCGCTACATTTTATTTTATTTTATTCTTTTTTTTTTTGTGCGCTGCGTTTTGAAAGGCATTTTGGAATGGTGTCCAGGCTGCCTCGTGGCTGGACTTCATGCTGAGTTCAGTGTGCTGCTGCTGGCACTGACTGTTTACCCCGTGCTGCCTCTGCTTCCCGCCCACCCCCTTCACAGCTGTCCCTGCCCCTCCTTTGAACTGCCACCACCGGCCCCACCTTCCTGTGTGTGCTGGGTCTGCTTCTGGGTTTACCCTGGAGATTTGAAAGTGGGCAACAAAAGATAAAATTTCTTTTTTTTATTTATTTAAATATATTTTATTGATTTTTTACAGAGAGGAGGGGAGAGGGATAGACAGAAACATCGATGAAAGAAACAAGATCAGCTGCCTCCTGCACGCCCCCTAGTGGGCATGTGCCCGCAACCAGGATACATGCCCTTGACCGGAATCGAACCTGGGACCCTTCAGTCCCCAGGCCGACGCTCTATCCACTGAGCCAAACTGGTTTTGGCCAAAAGATAAAATTTCTTGATTAAAAACAAAAACAAACTTCAAGGGAAGTAGATATATCAGCTCCTTCTGAATGTCCAATGTCACGTTGTCAGCTGTTCGTGCGTTTTAGCCGTTTGTGAGAAACGTGATGTAGTGTAATCGGTAGATTACCGACCTGAGGAGTGGGGATCGCTGGTGCTGTCTACGCACGGGACTGGCACGGGCTTTGGCTCCTGTGATTTGCCCTTAAAATAATCGGGCGGATTCCCTCTGGGGCGCCTCTTGCCTTCCCGTCCCCCCGGCTCCCCAGGCGCGTTAATACCTTCGCCCTTCCCTCTCCGGAGCTCGGGGCCCTGCTGCTGCTGCAGCTCCTAGGTAGCCAGCCGGCTCGCTTCCACCTTCGTAACTTTCTCAGTGGCATTTCTCTTACAGTGTGAACAGAACAATTCCGTTCCGATAAATGCCGACTTCTTCTTGTTCCGTAGTTTTTCTGGAGGAATGTGAACTGTCTACGCAGCTGCATCCAAAGGAGAATGAGTTGGTGTTTTTGGTTCCGGAGAGGCCAAAAGGGGAGAAGAGAGACGTGGAGAGGAACTCCATCCACGCTTCCCGCGACTACCACTGCGCTTACGTCCAGAAATTCCGCCGCACGTCAGTCAGTAAGTACCTGAGGGACGTGCAGAGGGTCCCAGCGGTGACCTCATCCCGGGTCCCCCCAAGAAGTCCCTCCCAGCCGGGTGTTTGCTCTACGGTTGACCCTGAACAACAGGTTTGAACTGCGCGGCTCCATTTGTGTGCGGATTTTCTTTAGATACTGGAACTATTTTCCTTACCGTTTTCAGAATACGTTGTTTTCCAGCTTACTTTATTTTAAGAATACAGTATCAGCACATGTAACATTCACCATATGTACTAATCAGCTGTGCTACGGGTAAGGTTTCTGGTCAGCAGTAGGCTATTAACAGTTAAGTTTTGGGGAGTCAAACGTTAGACCGGGGTTTTGACTGCGAGGAGGGGGTTGGACATGTCTGAGCCCTGTGTTGTTCAAGAATCAATAGTACATTCGTTGGACCTCTGGGTTGAGGACTTACCATTCAGATCCTCTTATTTTTTCTAGACTCCTCTGGGAAGGTCCGTATTTATTGCTCTAGACCAGCAGTTCTCAACTTATGGGTCGCGACCCCATCATAGGGGTCGCCTAAGACCATCAGAAAACACAGATATTTACATTACGATTCACAACAGTAGCAAAATTACTGTTAGGAAGTAGCAAAGAAAATAATTTTATGGTTGGGGGTCACCGCAACATGAGGAACTGCATTAAAGGGTCCCGGCATTAGGAAGGTTGAGAACCACTGCTCTAGACTATAATTTAAAAGCTTCCTTTTGAAACGTCCTCTCCTTGTGATATACTTATTCATCTGCCTTGTACTTGTTCTGAAACAGACAACCTGTAAGTCACCTGTTTTTATGCCTTACATCACATTGCAACCTTGGCTTTGTGGCTCATTATGAACGCAAAGACTAAACATACGACTACATGTGAGGCAACGTGAGGGGTTTACTGTTTACACCACCCATCCAACTGGTGGTGGGAACTCCTTTCCCTAGGTTCGTATTACAAAAAGGCTAGCTTGAATTTAATGAGCACCTACTGTGTGCCTTATCCCACCTGTGAGGAAGTGAGGGTTCAGGCGAGTTAAGTCCTGCAGCCAAGGTCATTCTCTGCCTTACAAGTAACTCCAGTCCTGATCTTTCTTGTAGGCCAGGCTGCGGATCTGACATGGCTGCTTTCTTTTCTTTCTTCTTTTTTTTTTTTAATATATTTCATTGATTTTTTTTACAGAGAGGAAGAGAGAGAGATAGAAAGTCAGAAACATCGATGAGAGAGAGACATCGATCAGCCGCCTCCTGCGTGCCCCACAGTGGAGATGTGCCCGCAAGCAAGGTACATGCCCCCAACCGGAATCGAACCTGGGACCTTTCAGTCCGTAGGCTGACACTCTATCCACTGAGCCAAACCCGTCTCGGCATATGGCTGCTTTCTTAGTCCAGGGAGGACATGTTCTGTTATTCTTTGCCTTTTGCATCGCATTTTAAAAACAGCAACGAGGCTCCTTTAAGCTCAGCCTCAGGCTGCGCTGGCGCTGGTCGTGCTTACTCTCAGTGCAACGAGCGCGCAGTCTCGGTGTAGGATGCGTTTAGAGAGCAGTAACGGGTCACAGGTGTGTTTCCGACGCTTGCCATTGATTACATGTGTCAAACGCGTGTTTCTGAAGCATCTCTTTCCCTGAACTCGTCATGTAGCCAACCACCGGACAGCTCTACATTTCAAACCTCATCCGACGTCTGCTGCTCCTCTACGAGGCAGAGCCTCTCCCCCTTCCCCTCCCCACCTGCCCCATCCGCAAATCCTATCAGTCTTCCTTCGCACTGTACCCCGAAGCCAGGCCCCAACGAGGCCGCCGCACCTGGTCCCCTCTGCCAGTAACTTGTCCCTGGATGCCTGCAGGCGCCTCCTGGGGGCCTTTTGCAAGTCCTTGCTTAAGTATCGCCTGATCAGGAGGACCTCCCTAGTTCCTGTCTGCCGCAACCCCTGCCTCACCCCCTCGGCACGCCCTCCTCCCCTTGCCGCATGCTTAGCTCCGCCGGACGTGTTCCTTGGGTGTCTGCCTCTCCGCTGAAACAGAAGCCTCTGGGAAGAGGACATTGCCGGCTCTGAGGAGGCCTTTAAGGAGCGGTTATTGAGTGAATTATTAATTAACACATCATACAAAACCATCCGTTCTAAATACCCCGTTCTGAATGACATGGTGCTCGCCGGAGCTGAAATTGCTTCTCTCTCTCGATTGCAGTGCACAATGGGAAATACGAGTGTTCCCTCTGCATCCAGACGCAGGACCACTTCCCAGTCAGCGTCAACGACACCGTGCGATGCGTGGTGATCAGCTCCCTGGTGACCACACAGCGCAAGTTGAAGGCCATGTCCTTGTTGAACAGCCGGAACCAGCTGGCCAGAGCTATTCTCAACCCCAACCCCATGGACTTCTGCACCAAAGATCTGCTGACTACGACGTCCGAGAGAATTGTGAGTGACGCGGACGATCGCGGGGCACGTTTCACGCAGGGGGTGAAGGCGGCGTGTGTGGGTATGGCTGTCTCTGCCTGTGTCGCACCAGCACTCACGCTTGGTGCACAGGATGTCGTTCAGTGCTTCGCCGTCTTTGTGGGGCAGAGTGTGGGAGGGCGTCAGTTGCCTCCTCGGGAGAGAGGTGTTACTGGAAAGAACTGGAAGTGAGCTTGAAGGGCCACATGGAAATGTTAGGTGAGGTCGGCCTGGATGGCCTCGGTGGTCAGATCGAGACGCAGGCAGACTGATGCTGCGAGTGGAAGAGGAAGCTGGCACTCTGTGTGAACGCAGCTCCTTGTAAGAGCTTCATGTCAGTTCTGGGTCAGGAACAGAGAGGCAAAGGGAACGCCGTGTTTTACCGTGCGTGTGCTGGGCTTTCCCGGGGTCATCTGTCCGTCCTCACCCTCCAAGGAGCCCCAGATCTAAAAGTCTAGGCGAAGAGAGGTTAGGAGTTCACCCTGACCGGTTTGGCTCAGTGGATAGAGTGTTGACCAGTGGACTGAGAGGTCCCAGGTTCGATTCCGGTCAAGGGCACATCCCCACTGGGAGGTGTGCAGGAGGCGGCTGGTCGATGTTTCTCTCTCATTGATGTTTGTAACTCTCTATCCCTCTCCCTTCCTCTCTGTAAAATATCAATAAAAAATACATTTTTTTAAAGAGTTTTAAGAGCTCTAGCTTGTGAGTAAAACTGAGTTTTAGTCTCAGATCTGCATCCAGATCCACGCTCTTCCCACTGTATCACTTGTTTTCCTGTCTGAGGAGAGAGTTGATTAAAACGGGAAGAACCAGAGAAGAGAGAGCAGAGAAGCATAGAACAGCTCATTGTTGTCATCATCATAAGAGTCCCATAAAAATGCCCTGTGGTCACTGCTGGCCCCGCCTGCAGACAGAGGACCTTTCTGTCCAGCAGCGAGTGGCTTTAGGTTCAGGGCGGCCCTGGGGTCGTGCCCTGTCATTCCCACTCCTGTCTTCCGTGCAGACGGCCTTCTTGAAGGATTTCAACGAAGACCAGAAGAAAGCCATCGAGACAGCGTACGCCATGGTGAAGCACTCCCCGGCCGTGGCCAAGATCTGCCTCATCCACGGGCCGCCTGGGACCGGCAAGTCCAAGACCATCGTCGGCCTCCTGTACCGCCTGCTGACCGAGGTAGAGGCGCCGGGGCGGGGCTGGGGCTGGGGCTGGGGCACGGGCGCTGCCCTTGAACTAGCCGGCGCGTGTCTCTCTTCCTGTCAGTGCGCCTTGTGACCGTGGGGAACTCTATCAGAGCGGGGCCTGGGGAGCGTAGGGGCGGGTAGCAGAGAGGTTCTAAGAAATAAAAGGCAGGAAATGCTGTCTCGGGGAACTAACCTTGAGGGCCAGAGGGTGGTCTCCGGGTTCATTGTAGGTTACGTTGGTCAGGCAGCCGTCTAGAGGGTCTTCCCGGCTGCATTTGGTCGCGTTGAACACAGTGAAATAAGTGGATAGTGAGGTGAGGCACAGGGGCCGGGACCAGAGTCTGGCCAGAGTTACTGTAATGTCAGTGGAAGCTGTAGATCAGTGGTTCTCAACCTTCCTAAGGCCCTTGCATACAGTTCCTCATGGGGTGGTGACCCCCAACCATGAAATGTTGCTACTGTGATGCATCGTGATGTAAATATCTGCATTTTCCGATGGTCTTAGGCGACCCCTGTGAAAGGGTCATTCGACCCCCAAAGGGGTCGCGACCCGCAGATTGAGAAACCGCTGCTATAGGTGCTTTTAGATACGGAACTGCCTGTGGGGACTCCAGACACGCGTGGGAGTGGAGGGAAGGAGCACTGGCTCGGGGCTCATCGCTCTTTTGTTGGTTTGCGCATGTGGCCCATCGCGGAAGCAGAAGAGGGGGCAGCTGGATGAGAACTCCAACGCCAAGATCAAGCAGAACCGCGTGCTCGTGTGCGCGCCCTCCAACGCCGCCGTGGACGAGCTGATGAAGAAGATCATCCTGGAGTTCAAAGAGCGCTGTAAAGACAAGAAGAACCCGCTGGGTAGGGCCTTACGGACTCACTCAGTGTGGAGCACGTTGTAATAATCTCTGGGCGTCATCTCTCGGGGCTTCTAGTGGAGCAGGAAGTGAGGGGAGCAGTTTTGAAGCTTTGCTCTGTAGATTGTGCAAGAGGGTTGATGCTCAGAGAAGATGTTCAGAAATTCGCATATGCGGTGATAGAGACGAGTTTCTCTATTTTTAAAACATCCTGTGGTTAAGAAATCTTTTTTATCTTTAACTCGCCATTTTCCAAATATATTCTACCATGGAATGTTCTAAAAAACAGAGTTTGAGGAACATGAGTGTAATAGGATCTCCACTTTGCCACGTCATGTGTGTGCCACCCTCGCCAGCTTCCATTAGGTAGAAGGTAGAAATGGGAAGTACTTACAGGGTTGCTACGAAGACAGTGAGATAATGTGCATGGAGCTCAGTGGCATTCCAGGTGTCCAGCTCAGCAGTGCGCGTTAGCGCCCTCCTCTGACTGCTGCATTGGCTTAGAAATGCACACGACAATGGCCAGAGGTTGGCTGGTCCTCATACGTCTCTGAAGTGTGATCTTTATCAACAGGAAACTGTGGAGACATCAACTTAGTACGTCTGGGGCCGGAAAGGTCCATTAATAGCGAGGTCCTGAAGTTCAGCTTGGACAACCAGGTTAACCACCGAATGAGTAAGTACTGAATGCGGTCCCCGCTAACCTTACTCCGGGTCCTTTTGTTCAGTGGCCAGTGGCTCGGCCTTTATTGTAACGGGGAGACCGTAGAGGCAGTGTGGCTTTTTTTTTTCTTTTAACATTTTATTGATTTTTTACAGAGAGGAAGGGAGAGGTACAGAGAGTCAGAAACATCGATGAGAGAGAGACATCAATCAGCCACCTCCTGCACGCCCCCCACTGGGGATGTGCCCGCAACCAGGACACATGCCCCTGACCGGAATCGAACCCGGGACCCACCAGTCCGCAAGCCAACGCTCTATCCACTGAGCCAAACCGGTCTCGGCGATAGTGTGGCTTTGACAGCTAGTTTTTCTTGTTATGCATATGTGTGTGAGAACAGGCATACAAGTCTTCATCTTTTTTTCTTTCTTTTTTTAAGAAAAAGACTTACCTTCCTACGTCCAGGAGATGCATAGAAGAAAGGAACTTCTAGACCATCAGCTAGATGAACTTTCCCGCCAGCGTGCTCTCAGCCGATACGGGAGAGGAATCCAGGTAGCTAACCATTGCTTGCTGCACGGGTTTTAACATGCCACAGGTACCAAACTAGTTGAGAAGTATTTGATGCCATTTTTCATTGCAGAATAGCATAATCTGTCAATAAAAATTTAGACACAAGGGGTGTGCCTTACAAAAAGGTTACACTTTTTGTGAAAAGGACAAGGTAGTCAGTGGCCTAGACTTTGCAGGGCTCTGTTTCGACTACTCAGCTCTGCTGTGGAAGCACAGAAAGGGCAGGAGATACACCGTCCTAAGCAGAGGCGTGTGGCTGTGTTCCAATAAAACTTTATTTACAAAAACAGATTAGGGCCACAGGCTGTAGTTCGCTATTGCTGCCTTATACTAAAACTGCCCTAAATTCACTAGATACCTTTCGATTGCAAGTTGAATTTAATCCAGGTTAAGTTAGACAAGTCCTGGCTGGGAAGCTCAGTTGGTTAGAGTGACGTGCAGATATGCTAAGGTTGCCGGTTCAATCCCTGGTCAAGGCACATGCAAGAATCCAGCCATGAGTGCATAAATAAATGGAACAACCAATCGATGTTTCTCTCTCTCAATCAGTAAATAAATTTTTTTTAATATAGAAAAAAGTTAAATTAGACAAACACAGCATTCACTGCACCTAGACCTGGCACATCTAGGAGTCATTCACTTTAGCAAATGATGCCATTTCTCTACCTTGATCGCTGAGTATTCCTTCTCCCGGAGAAGACAGAGTGCCAGCATCTCTGAGCTCCACCCCCCGAGAAAGCCCTTGGTAGAGAAGGCCTCCCTCTGTTACCCCTGCGTCTGTCGCAGAGAAGAGCGAGGATTAGCCTGGGTGTGCCGGCAGGTCTGGTCCCTGTGTCGAGGGGCAGGGGGCCCTGGTTGACCAGACCGCATTGCACGCCTGCCGCCGTGGCCAGAGGCCATTAGAGTGATTGACAACCTCGTTTGAACTGCCTGGAAACGAGTGAGGAATGACAAGCCTCGGGCTGGGATGCTCCGAGGTAGCAGAGATGCCATGCACTGGTGATGTAAGGGATGGAAGGCAAACGGGCCGGGGGCCGGGGAGACCTGATCACAGGATGGTGGGGAGACCTGGTCACAGGATTTGGGGAGAGCTATCAGGAGCCTCCAGGTGCTGTGACTGGGCTGCTGCTTCGGCCTGGGCCTGGTCGAAGGGCCGGTGTCAGCTGCAGGCCTGCCGGCTGCTCGGCCCAACAGAGTAGGGGGAGGCAGCGAGAGCGTGGAGCCGCTCGGCCAGATTCCGGATGCGCAGAGATGCAGCGTCAGGGAAAACAAACCGGATGAACGAGCGCCTGGCAGTGTAGACGCACCCTTGGAAGTGAGGCAGCCCGTGGGGAGCACTCGGGAGCGCGTACTGAACTTACTGAAAGGTGGCGTCTCATTTCTCCAGAGGCAAGAATTAGATGGAAGAATCGCCCAAGTTTCGAAGGAGAGGCAGGAGCTTGCGTCTAAGATTAAAGAGGTAAGCGGTTCACTTCCAGCATTTCCTGTTCTTTCTTTTCTTCATTAGGACGCAGTTGCGATAACCTCTGGGCTTTTACCAATTGCTTTTAAAATGTTTGCCATTTGGGGAAATCTCAAGCATACAGAAGTGGAGATGGGGTATTAATGTATATTTACACTTGTTTCTTTAACCTAATGAGTTCTCATCACCACCTGAGATTTTTAAATTAAAAATTAGGTGGAAACTTTTCAGTAAAATGTTCAACTGAGCCAAACTCAGCTTTTCCCAAACGGAAGGCTGAGGCTCCCGTTGGCAGGTTGCATGGTTCCTGCTGCCCGTCACCGCCCTGTGGCCGTGGCCTGGCTGTTCCCCCCTCTGGCCGAGAGGAGCTGGTGCTGGCGCTCAGCCGAGAGCCCTGGGGCCCACTCCCGCTGTCGGCGCCCTGCCCGAGCTCACGGGGGCCTGGGGCCTGTGGGGCCGGCAGAGGCAGGCTGGCCCACTGAGGGGCATCGGTGTGTGCAGGGCGGGGTCATGCGCGCTGCCGGCTTCTGCCACAGGCCGCTGTGTGTTTGGTCCGCAGTGCCTGCTGTTTTCCAGACGGTGGCTCTCCCCTTCCGCTTACTGATACCGCTCTGTCCCAGGACAAAGATGGTGCGTTAGAGTAGAGTGGGCCTGCCCGGCCTGGAACTCACCTCCAGCTGAATGTAACGAGCTCTGCCGTTGTCCCAGGTTCAAGGGCGCCCGCAGAAAACGCAGAGCATCATCATCCTCGAGTCCCACATCATCTGCTGCACCCTGAGCACGAGCGGCGGCTTACTGCTCGAGTCCGCTTTCCGGGGGCAAGGAGGGGTCCCCTTCAGTTGTGTCATCGTGGACGAGGTCAGTGAGGGCGGCTGAGCTGGGCCTGGTGCTGTGCCAGGCGTAACGAGCAGGGCTGCGAGATGCCGGCGCAGTGGCTGTGCGTCCCATTTCACCCGCATCGCGGGGTCTCGCCGTGAAACATGCTGCGCCTCCCGTGGCTCTTCCGCGGGGGATGGGGCATGGACTGGCACGATGCCTGCCACTTCCTCAGACCCTCCCAGCGCCTGTCCCAGCTGCGGGGAGCAGCCAGGCTAGCTTTCGCAGCCTTCGAATGGAACTTTGGACGCTCTGAGCCACAGTTTTCCGCGTTCACTCCCTGAGCGTTTGTTAGGTGCCTACTGTGTGTCACAAGAAAAGGGATGGGAATGAGACGCAGGGACTCGGTCCCCAGTCCCCGGGGTGTGATGAAGCGGCAGCCAGTGGAAGCAAGCCTCTGAGGACCAGGCGGGAGGTGGGGGCAGGGGAGTTTTTGAAGGGGGAGGTGGTCACAGACTGGCAGCTCCAGCAGGAACAGAGGACCCAGACCTGGGCCGTCCTCGGCCTGCTGGCTCGTGGCTGGCTCCCAGGAGTGTGTGGCACCTGAATGGTGACTCACTCCACAGCCCACGTGTGGTCTGGAGCGAGTGGTTTGGTTTTGTGGTTTGGTTCTGTGGTTTTGGTATCCGGTGCAGGAGGGAAGGGGTTCGTTTCTGAGTGTGAGCGGTAAGCTTTGTGTGGGTGAACTGCGCGGGGTAAGTGAAAGGCCACTGAGCTGGTTTCTCCTGCGCTTGCTCCCCAGGCCGGGCAGGCGTGTGAGGTGGAGACCCTCACCCCCCTCATCCACCGCTGCAACAAGCTGATCCTCGTCGGGGACCCGAAGCAGCTCCCCCCCACCGTCATCTCCTTGGTGAGTCCCCCGGTTCCCGCCACTCTAACCTGGAAGGGCTTTTAGGGGGGAGGGGGCAGGAAGGTCTTTGTGGGATCACCGCCTCTTATTTGCAGGGAAAGGAGTTGGAGAGGCCGGGAAGAGACCCCCCGTTTGAGTCTTACGTGCCTGGCCATGTCCCGTGTCGGTAACTGTGCTTGTGTTTGTGTGACAGGAGCCGCAGCAGAGACCAGAGGCTGGAGAGAACCGCCTCCATGTGCGCTGGGCTTTTCCTTTGCGGCAGGCAGAGTACAGCTTTTTAAAGGGCCGTATCTGATTGTTTAATCACGAACCCACACAAACCCCCAGCAGGGAAAAGACCCCCCAGTCTACCGCTTTACACTCACATGTGCCAGCCGAGGAGACCTTATAACAATGCCAAGCGCATTCGCAGCTTTAGGGCGCGGTGTCCTTAGTGCCAGCCCTGCCTGCGGCCCTCACGCCGCGGGAAGGGGCGGAGACGGGAGGGCGGCTGTGCTCTTTCTGGGAGACAGGACCCTGCATGGCGGCCCCCTCTCCCCACCCCCCCCTCCACCCCGCCTGCGTGAAGGGCGCGCCAGGCAGGACTTAGTGGGTGTTTGGGTTATCTGAGGGCTAGACCCTGATTTTGAAGTTTAAATCACACGTTTCAGAATTGAGCTGGTTCATTTTGTTGAAGAGCTGCGGCGTGTAATGAAAAGAGGTGTTAATGGGCCTCAATTTGCTGCCTGCTTGGGTGATGGATGAAGCGAAAAATGAGGGAAATCCATTTGGGCTTTTTTTTTTTTTTTTAATTGCAAAAATAACACAGGCTTATTGAGGGAAGTCCAGAATGTAAGTGCGAAGTTCATCTCCTCCGCCTTTCTTCCAGGATAATGACTGAGCAGTTCCGGGGTCACGGAACAGATTGGCTGGCATTGGGGTGCTCACAGGTGCACCTGGCTCCGTCTTTACTGACTGAGGGCCCTGTCCACGTGGAGCTTGCGTCCTAGCCGGGGCAGACATGAGTTCCTGAAGGATGTGTGTCAGGTGGCTGTCGGGTTTGTGTGTGTGCACATGTGTAGGGGCGTGGCCTTGTTTAAAGGCGCAGAATCACTTGTGCCCGGTTGTTTATTGCCAGTCAGTGAGTGGACACATCCTTGTCAGGATGTGCGCATTGACATTGTTTCCTAGGGAAGGCTCAGCTGTGTTCTGGAAGGTGTGCTGCTTCATAGAAGTCCTTCTCCCCCCATCACCGCCCCCCCCTTCCCGAGAGAATATTTAAAATGCGGTTTCAGCTAATTTGAATAAATAAACTTTGGGGATGTGAATGGGATTGTCACATGATTACTCATATTTATTTAGCTATGCAGCCCTCCTTACCCTCACTGTACAAATAATCCGGTATTCAGAGGTAACGTCTCTGCTCCCCTCGCCCAGCGTGTGGAGCAGGCGGACTCAGCTTTGCCCAAGCGGCTTCCGGGCCCATGTCCTCACCACCACCAGGAAGAGTTCTCTCAGTGTGCCTTTCAGAGCTCATGTTTGCTTCTAGGTTATTTGACCAAATGCTTTTCAAATCGTGGTCTGATGCTGACATTGGAAATACATCTCAAGGTGCAACCAAGAGAACGTACGACAGTTTTCTCCGTTTGCCGGTTAGGTGGCAGCTGTTCAGATTGTAGGTTGGAGTCCGTATGGGTGTGTGAAATCGCCTTGTAAGTCAGTCGTCTGTCTCTGTCGCAGGCGTGAGTTCTGTGAGACTGGATCTGGCCGGCTGAGATGCTGAGCGTATGAGGGAAGATGGTCCAGGCAATCAGTCTTTGAAGGACAATTTCTGTTTGTTGAGGACATAACCCAGAAATGATTGTTAGTGTTACATTTGTTGCTTCTTTCATCACTGAGTCAGGTGACCTCTGTTAGCATGAGAGTAGTTTCAGTGTGGTCATTCACAAGATCATGTCCTTTCACGGAAGTGAAGATCTCAGCTTACCTGGACAACCTCCATGGCTTCTCAAGGTCAGGGTCAGAAACATCTTTCTCCCCTGGCCGGTGTGGCTCTGTGGATAGAGCATTGGCCCGTGAACTGTAGGGCGGCGGGTTTGATTCCAGTCAAAGGCACATACCTCGGTTGCGGGCTTAATCCCCTGCCTGGTCAGGTCATGTGCAGAAGGCAACCAATCGATGTCTCTCTCTCTCATCGATGTTTCTCTCTCTCTCTGGCTCTCTCATCCTCCCTCCCACTCTCTCTAAAACTCAGTGGGAAAAAATACCCTCGGTTGGGGATTAATAAAAACACACACAAAAACGCCTTTCTCTGGGAATGCCCGCCCCCTGCCGTGTGCCTTTAGAGCTCAGTGGCTTTCCGCCTGGGACGAGCCCCGCGGCGCCCCCAGATGACGGCCCCTTCTCCCCCTACAGAGGGCGCAGGAGTACGGCTACGAGCAGTCCATGATGGCGCGCTTCTGCAAGCTGCTGGAGGAGAACGTGGAGCACCACGTGAGCGGCCGCCTGCCGGTGCTCCAGCTGACCGTGCAGTACCGCATGCACCCCGACATCTGCCTCTTCCCCTCCAACTACATCTACAACAAGACGCTGAAGACCAACAGGTGGGCCCCCGCTGCGAGCTGGGCTGGAGAAGAGCTAGCTGCCTGTGTTCTTAACGTCTGGTCATAGAAAACACAGACCAGAGTTTAATAACTTTCTCTAGTTATAAACGTGGGAGGTGAGCAAAAAAGGGGGAGCTACTGACGTTTATCCTGCCAGAAACAGTGATAGTCTGTACTGTTCCCACCTTTTTAATTTTTTTACCTAAAAAAAATCATACTGTGCTCTACATGGACAGCTGTGTGTCGTGAGCAGCCTTTGAGCTGTACCGGGTCCGTTTGATTACACAGCTCGTTCTCCGGCACTAGAACAGGCATAAACCGCGCGGTGCGCCTTCCACAAAAGCCCCTGCAGCTGGAGAAGGTCCTGCGGGGGCCTGCTTCCCGCCGCCGCTGCAGGGACAGGGTGACAGTGGGCAAAGCGCTCCTGCCCCTGACGGGCCCGTTCGGGCTGTTTCTCTCTCTCTCGCAGGGGGACCGAGAGCATCCGCTGTTCGTCCGGCTGGCCCTTCCAGCCCTACCTGGTGTTCGACGTCGGAGACGGCTCGGAGCGACGGGAAAATGAGTATGTCCCCCCTCTCCGCTCCCGGGGGCAGGGGGGAGGGGATGGGGGGGGGGGTCCCGGGATGGTCGCAGTGTTTTTGTTCATGTTTGTATTTAACGCACCGTCTCATGTTGTGCACGATCGATTTTATTTAGCCGCGTTGATAGCTTCTCCTTTTTAAAAATAAACGGCCACTGTCTGTGTGCATAGTTCAGCCTTTGATGTGAAGTGTATTATGGGATTGTCTTACCTCACAGGGGTAGGCACTTGAACAGATCATGCCAAGGCCACGCTCTGGGCAAAGTCACTGCGGTCTGATAGGAGCCGGGCATCGCCAGCAGCCACCAGGGCGTCCATCAGGCCGCTGGCTTGCGGGCCGTGCGGAGCAGTAGGGAAGCCGCTGACTGAGGGCGAGGCTTGCCATGGACGGCATTGTCCGGGTGGTCCGTGCCTGGCAGCAGGGAGGAGGGGGGCTGGGGAGGAGACGCGGGGAGGCCTGGCTGCCTCTGCCAGCACAGGGCGGGCACCGCCTGTGCACGGCGACGTGAGCGGACAGGCACGGCCACCAGGTCTGGCGGAGGCTCAGGGGGGACTCAGCAGGGGCGGAGAAGTCAGACCCAGAGGAGCAGGTGGCCGGGGCTTCGGGGCCAGAGGCCTGTGCAGGGAGCAGAGGGCCGAGCCCCTGAGCATTGCGGGGGGGAGGGGGAGGTAGGAGGTGCCAGAGGAACGTGGACCTGAGAGGTGACCCAGCAGAAGAAAGGGTTCAAGGACAGAAGCCACACTAGCTAGCAGGCTGTCTGTGGGGGAAGTTGGAGTCCGGGCGGTGGGCATGGAAGGCTTTTAAAGTGACACCCGCAAGGCAGCCTCAGGAATGGGGAGCCTGTGTGCCGCCTCTGGCGGGGACAGAGGGAGGTGCTGTCCGGGAAGTGAGTTGGAGTGCGGGGGAGGGGAGCCAGCAGGGAGGACTGGGCGCTGTGGGACCCCATGTGGCTCATCTCCAGGGGCCGTGCCACTCAGTTTGTGCGGTGGCATCCCTCGGCCCTGTGGTGCCCGATGGGCATGGCCAGTGGCGGGCGTGAGAGAGGGTGAGCGGAAGTACCGTCCTCAGCGTGGGGAGGTGGCAAGTCTGTAGCATTAGCTCTTTCGTTGTGCGTTTGTCTTCCTGCTCCTGTTCCTGTCCTAACAGGTGTCTGAGAAGCGGCTGCCTCCGCCTCCGCTGCTTGAGACTCTTGGTCTCCCCAGCGTTGCTCTCCGGCAGTTAGCTTGGGCTCAGATGGCGGGCGAGGGTCCTGTCGGCCGGGGAGCCACGGCCACAGAGGTGGTACCGACCCCCTGTCTTCCTGTGGGGCAGCGGCAGCCTCTGTTGTTGTTTCTGATGGATCGTTTGGCTACTGTCCGTTTGATGTGCGCTTTTTCCATCTTGTTTAGCTCATACGTAAACGTTCAAGAAATCAAGGTGGTGATAGAACTGATCAAACTCCTCAAAGACAAAAGGAAGGACGTCAGCTTCCGGAACATCGGCATCATCACCCATTACAAGGCCCAGAAGATGATGATTCAGAAGGAGCTGGACAAAGAGTTTGAAGGCAGAGGGTGAGGCTCGTGTTTTACAGATTCTTCCGTCTTCTGTTCGTTTAACCAGGGGCTGGGGGGAAGGGAACGTGCGGGAGGGGCAGGCAGTCTGGCTCAGGACACTGGTCGGGTGGGCGCTGGCAGCCCGGGACAGAGCCTCCGGCCATCGGCTGGCCAGGGGGAGCTGATGGCGGAGCTGACCGCAGCGCTCCGCCTTTCCCTTCTACTGCGGCCCGAATTCTGAGTGACACGGTGCAGGAGGCCACATTGTCAAGTTTCTGTCTCCTCCCCTCGGCAGCAAAATTAAAGATTCAATATTGGGGATCCATTAGCTCAAAAGTGCCTCACCCTAGAAACACACAGACTCCGCCATGGACTCCAGAAAAGCTAGAGATGGAGTTAGCAATCAAACATGCTCCAACAGAGAACCCGGGGCCGGGTGTGTGGATGGAAAATAAATGCTGGTCCTCCAGATAGGCAGGCGTACAAGGCAGGGCGCGCTGGCTGCTGCGGCCAGGGGAGGTCACACACGCATCCCCCCGACGGGAAATGTCAGTGCTGGAGAGTCTAGAGAGACAGACAGCAGGGGCGGGGTTGCCAGGCCGCTGGGGGAGGGAAATGAAGACAGGACCTCTCTCTCGGGTGATGGCAATAGTGTGACATTAGTGCTGAGGGCTGCACACCACAGGCAATGGCCTCAAAACCATTGAGCATCGGATGCTTTAAGCTGGTGAGTTCTGTATTATGGGAGTCACATTTTCTAAGTGCAGATCCCACGAAAGAGGTTTCTGAAGACAGTGCTCTATGGATACGTCTGCGTACTGATTCTCTCTGCTCAGTAAACTCTCCTCTTTTGCAAACAGGCTAGCAGAGGTAGACACCGTGGATGCGTTTCAGGGCCGCCAGAAAGACTGCATTATTGTTACATGTGTCCGAGCAAACACCATGCAAGGCTCGATCGGGTGCGTAACTGTCCTGCTTGCGTTTTGTTTTTGTTTTTGTTTTTTTAAATATATTTTATTGATTTTTTACAGAGAGGGAGAGGGATAGAAAGTTAGACACATCGATGAGGGAGAGACATCGATCAGTCTCCTCCTGCACGCCCTCTACTGGGGATGTGCCCACAACCAATGTACATGCCCTCGACTGGAATCGAACCTGGACCTGTCAGTCCACAAGCTATCCACTGAGCCAAACCGGTTTCAGCTGCTTGCGTTTTTAATTGTGAAATTACTCTCCTGTTACCTTTGCTTCTCCTGATACCTTGTATGTTAATTAACCCGTGACAGTGTGACTCTGCCCTTTTACTTAGTGAGAGTGAAGTAAGTCCTTGGGTCAAGTGCGGTGTGCGGGGCGTGCTATTCTCCCTGGGATGTTCGTAACGCGGCTCTTCCTCGTCGCTCCGTGTCTCCTGCTTTGGCCGAGTTTGTTCACCGTAACTGCGGCCAGTGGACCTTCAGAGACGCTCCGGGCACTGTGGGGTGTCAGAAAGCGCGCCTGGGTGTCTCAGGCTCTGAGGTTTTTCTCTTCTCTTAAGTAGCAGATGAAATTTGCAGGTTGTGAATGTTTCCTTGTCCTTAAAGAAAATAGTACCTTAATTTCTCTCTGCTCCTGCCTAGAGGTATATACCCATGGAGGAGCCAGTTACCTCTGGACCATTTGTAAAGAGTTTTCTTTGCCAGCTAATCTGACATCTCAGCTTTATCGTGTAGCAAGCAGTTCTTTTTTTTTTTTTTTTTAATATATTTTATTGATTTTTTACAGAGAGGAAGGGAGAGGGATAGTTAGAAATATCGATGAGAGAGAAACATCCATCAGCTGTCTCTTGCACTCCCCCTACTGGGTAACCAAGGTACATGCCCTTGACCGGAATCGAACCTAGGACCTTTCAGTCCACAGGCTGACGCTCTATCCATTGAGCCACACCGGTTTCGGCACAAGCAGTTCTGTTATTTCCCAGGTCTTTCTGACTGTTGGTAGATTTGTCTGATGTTTGTATGCTTCTGCCCTAGTTCCACCATATTTTCATAATCTCAGATACACTTAAGAATAATTGATCTAGAATCATATTTTTAGGATGTCTTTAAGGCTTAAGAATCATACTGTAAAACTTGCAGCATCTCATTTAAGTCAAAGTGGGAAGATGGACAGATGCCCCGTGAGGGAAAGCGCTGGGCGTTTTGCTCCCCCTTTTTAAGGGGGCTTCTGTGCCGGGGCCCTGTGTTGGAGGACAAGTGAGCAAGGACCGTGACTTTAAAAGTCAGAGCCCACGAAAATCTAAACACCTTGTGTCCCGCCCCCTGCTGCGCCGAGTCCCCTGGAGAAAGAAGTAACTGTGTTCCCATCGCCTAGGTTCCTGGCGAGCCTGCAGAGGTTGAACGTCACCATTACGCGAGCCAAGTACAGCCTCTTCATCCTCGGGCACCTGAGGACCCTCATGGTAGGTACCCTCCTGGTGGCCGGAGAGCCCAGGCCGGCTGGAGTTCCTGACCGGGGTGGCCGGTGGTTGGTTCTGACTCTCCATCGACACGGAAGTGGCTTCGGGGACACGTGGCCGCTGGACGAATGAGCCTCTTCCCGGAGCTGTGTCTCCAGCAGCCTCTCCTGGAGCTTTAAACGCGGAGGCCACTCACTGCCTCCGCCGGAGGCCCAGGTGTCGTGTCCTCTGGAGATGACCTTTAAGTGTGTCTGCCTCAGAGGAGGGGAGGGGTCGTGTGACTCTCAGTCGTGAGGTGCTAGCACTAGTCAGCTGGCTGCTGCCAGATCTGCCCGCGTGCAGGCCAGGAGTGGCGGCCGCCGGCTCTTTGGCGGACAGATGCCAGCCTCCTTGGTGGTAGCCTGTCAGCGAAAGCTGGTGTTTGCTCCCGGTCTCAGTGGGGGTGACTTGCGGGTTTCCTAACTTTCTCTAATCAGGTTCTCTTAGGCGAGAGTGCCCTGTTTTGGCTAGTGCCACCAGAGGGCGCTCACACACAGGCTTTCTCACAGAACTCGCCGCCAGTCTTCAAGGACTTGGTTGTACCCCTTAAGGAATGTTTGGAAGCGGTGTGCCTCCGATTCTTAGGCTTAAGTGTTGCCAACGGCATGACATTCAGTCTTGACTGAGGTGGTTTTGCCCTTGGGGTTTGGGATTGGCGGAAGCTCGGTGCTTGCCTGGAGCAGTGACAGCACTCAGAAGCTGGGCCTTCCCGTTCCCGGTGTCATTACCGTGCGCGAGGTTGGCAGGGCCGGACCAGTGGCCAGGCCACTTCCTGGGAGGAAAGCGGAAGTGGTCTGTCTGCGGTGCCCAGCGCGCTGATCGCCCGTCACGGCGCCTGCTGAGCGTGTGAAATGTGCTGGCACAACGGAAGTGCCCTTGGATTTGGCTTTAATTAGCCAACATGTAAAAGCCCCTGGGGCTGCCGTCCAGAGTGAGCATGGCTGCGGGGGCTGGGTTCTGGCCGACACGGTGCCCTCTCTGGGGCAGGGGGTGAGGGGAGGGGGGATGTTGGTACCAGCTTCTTTCCTTCCAGCCCCGTCTAGCAAGTAGCAGAGGCTGGAGAGCCTGTCCAAGGAGGTCTGCTGCCTTGTTCATATATGAAGCTGGCCTGCGACTTCCCACGTGTGTGCGAGTTTGTTGGGTATAACTTTCTCCCTTCGCTTGGTTTCAAGGACAACCAGCACTGGAACCACCTGATTCAGGACGCGCAGCGGCGTGGCGCCATCATTAAGACCTGCGACAAGAACTACAAGCAGGACGCCACCAAGATCCTGAAGCTCAAGTCGGTGCTGCAGCGGAGCCTGACCCACCCGCCCTCCGCCGCCCCCGAGGGCCTCGGCCCGCAGGGCAGCGAGCTGGCCCGGACGTTGCTGGCTGATGCCCCGTTCCAGGCGTCCGTGGACGCCCAGGAGGCGGCTGTGTCCGGGGCTGGGAAGGATCCGGAACGGCCCCCTGCCAGGGACCAGCTTCGGGACCCACGACTGCTCAAGAGGATGGGCATCAGCGCCGAGACCCCGGGGAGCTGCCTGCGGAACCCCGAGCCCTGGGGCCCCCCGCATGCCGGAGCAGCCTCCCCTGCCGGAGAGCCCAGCTTCCCTGCCCCGCCCCAGGCTCCGGGCCACGCCTGGGAGCCGGGCGCGGCCACAGGGAGCAGCTACAGAGCTTACGTGCCATGGGAACTTCCTGCCGCCGGCGTTGACTTCGCCAGTAAGAGTGACCAGAACGGGGGTCACAGCCACCTGAGAGACACCAGGGCTTTCAGTGACAGGGACCAGGCGGTGCTCAGCCCTGTGAGCCATCATCACCCCAAGAGGAGCTCCAGCTGGAACGACTGGAGAGCGCAGGAGCACAGCGGCTGGAAGAGGAGGCGGCTCTAGGAAGCCGGCGCCCAGCCGCAAGCAGACTGCCGGCGGCCAGGACTGTCCGCTCCGGGGGGTTTTATGAAGGACTTTGTGCTGTGGGGAGCGGGGGGATGTACTGACCCTGAGCCTGCCGCTCATCCTCAGCGCTTCCTCCAGTCGCCAGGACTCGGAGGGCGCACGTGTGTATAATGCCCCGAAGAGCAGCCGCAGCGTTGACTTCTACCGAAAGGCAGACCGGAGCGAGCGCTGTAAAGCTGACCTGTATATTTGTATAGCGAATAGCAAAGCCCTTTTACAGTTAGCCCAGTAGACACTCTTCCTCCCCTGCTCACAGCTGAGTCCTTTTCGCAGAACAGACTTTGTGTGACGAGGAGCGGGAGAGGCAGGTGTGCCACACGCGGGCCGGGGCGGGCCGTGCTGCCGGCCGGCGGGTCCGGCTCTGCCTGGAAAGTGCGGGCCGGGCCCCGGGAAGCAGAGTTCTGTTCGGTCAGGTTCCGATGGACATTTCTAGACGGGGCACCTTGGCACGGACGGGACATTTCTGTGAGGATTCAGCTAATAGGCACACAGCGCCCGAGCAGAAACCGTTCTCCTTCCTGAAACGGCAGCCCGTGCCGGGAAGTAGACCCCGCGCAGTGTGAGCTCCCTGTAGTGATGGTTCCCGGCTCAGCGGCGGCCCGGGCGAGGCTGGTGCTGGGCAGCCTGCGACCTCTCATCCGCTTGAGAGCTTGCAGGTTGCCGGGGGCCCAGTGAAGGTAGAGCCTGGACGCTCCATGTTCTACATCTGTGGGGCGGGGAGGGGTGGATATTCTGGTCCCGGCAGCTTGGGACCCACGAGGGCAGGCCGCGTACAGTGCCGGGTGTCCCACAGAAATGTACACACTGAGCAGCTGCTGGAGGGATGTTCCCTTCTTTCCAGACGTACCCATCGGAATGTCTATTCAAAGTGTGTGCATTTTTCTGGGACACCCTGAATTCTAGGAAGGAGTGAAACACCCTGAATTCTAGGCAGGGATGAGACACCCTGAATTCTAGGCAGGAATGAGACACCCTGAATTCTAGGCAGGAATGAGACACCCTGAATTCTAGGCAGGAATGAGATAGTGAAACGCCCCAAATTCTAGACAAGAATGAAACACCCTGAATTCTAGGCAGGAATGAGACACCCTGAATTCTAGGCAGGGATGAGACACCCTGAATTCTAAGCAGGAATGAGACAGTGAAACACCCCAAATTCGAAACAGTGAAACACCCCAAATTCTAGACAAGAATGAAACACCCTGAATTCTAGGCAAGAATGAGACACCCTGAATTCTAGGCAGGAATGAGACACCCTGAATTCTAGGCAGTGAAACACCCTAAATTCTAGACAAGAATGAAACATCCTGAATTCTAGGCAGGGATGAGACACCCTGAATTCTAGACAAGAGTGAAACACCCTGAATTCTAGGCAGGAATGAGACACCCTGAATTCTAGACAAGAGTGAAACACCCTGAATTCTAGGCAGGAATGAGACACCCTGAATTCTAGGCAGAAATGAGACACCCTCACAGAGGCTGGAAGAGGGTATGAGGACTTGGAGTTGAGAACCAGGGAGTGACGTTTTCCTGTGGTCTCAGGTGTGTGAGCGCTGGTGGGAGGAGCTGCCTCTGGTGGCGGGAGAGCGTGCAGTGGGGGGGGTGGGGGTGGGGGTGCCACACCTGAGTCCACGGTCCCAAACACGTACAGACGGACCGTGGCGGCGGCAGGCTGGGGGCTGTGTTGCAGCCACTGGCCGATGGGGCAGGAAAGAAGCCCCGCGGTGAGCGCCATTCGTTTTCTGCCTCTGCTTTAAGCAGAAAGGCGTGAGTGAGAAGCCACTGCACGGTAGACTCCACCGAGATCGTTAAAAAGCAGTGTGTGGTCACCAGTGTAAACCATCTACTTTTCATTGCCGGGTCCTCGCTGGCTGGGAGGGCGCCCGCCTGGGAGCACGCATTCCCGGGCTGGGAGCGCCGTCCTGGCGGGGCTGGGAGCAGGCGCAGGGAGGGGTAGGGCCGTGGGAAGCATCTCAGCGTTACTTTCTGTTTCCTCTCCTCCCGGGAAATGCTCCGCCGCGCAGCTACCTGGAGGGTGACAAGCTTTCGGAGTCTAGCAGCTCTGCAGGCAGTGAGGGGGGCGGGCCAGGAGCAGGTGCCCGGTGCGTGCTTCGCTGCCGTGCCCGTTAGCGTTATTTCCAGTTCAGTTCGAGGCCTGTTCTCACGCATGTTGGCTCCCCTGGTCTGATCCTGGCAGCGCGGGAGCCACGAGGGCGGGCCGGGCATGATGCACGCTGTGGCCGGAGGCCCGCAGAGTCCTTTCCAGGGTGAGCCTGGCCCGACAGCTCTCGGCAGGACGCGTGGTACCTGGCCGCGCCTTGGAGCCCGTGGTGGTTCCGTTGTAAAAGCATCTGCATGGAGGGTCCACGCGTGCCGTGTGGCTGTCAAGCGGTGTGCGTGGCAGCTGAGCGCACGCGGTGGAGAGGCTGCCTGCTCCATCCAGGCCAGGGTGTTACGGGAAGGGCCTGTCTGGTTTCATCCAGTTGTTCTGTTAAAAGTGTGTCCTGTTGATCTTCTTTACATGTGACCTGCCGGGGGTTCTGTGCACAGCTTAGTTAGCTACATGTCTTCAGGTGGCTTTTGATAAATACATGTGAATAACCTGTAAATGAGTTTTGTAAACAACATGTACCTCAGCTATTTTCTAAGTGAGTTGTGCACATTCTATTTTTTCCTGGAGCTTTGACTTTTCTATGGCTGAACTCCCGGCTGGGGTTCGGCAAACGTTGGGCCTGTCACCCTTGTTCAGTTTTAAGAGAAAACAGCAGCATTAAAAAGTGGAAACACAGCGGCGTGGTGAGGATTCTGTCACTGAACTGCGGCGCCGCGTGCCGCCCGCCGACCGCGGGGGCTGCCGTTCGCGTGTCCTATGCCCAGTTACTGGCGGGTTTGTCTGATTCTAGCCCATCACCCAGCCCCCCACTCCGGCTCCCAGCTCTCCCCGGAGTCTTGTTTGTGAGGAGCGAGGTGCAAGGTGCTCCCGTTAGGCGGAGACTGGGGCAGGGAAGGACGAGCTCACGGGCCCTCTGAGGTGAGCTCCCAGGCCCCGCCAATGCCCAGGTCGGGCACTTGCTGAGGGCACCGAAGTGGGCCCGGTTTTATGAAGGCGGAACTTAGGGAGTGGAGTCACCCTTGGCCCGCTGGAAGGACGTGCCCTCGGCCTCGGAGCCACTTTCCCGGGTGAGCGAGCAGAGCGACAGCCCTGGCACAGCTCCCCGGGGGTGCAGTCACGCGTCTGGGGGTTACAGGCACAGTAAGCGCGGCAGTGAGAGTGCGTGCCCGCGAGGACCTTGGCGTTTGAGGATTCGTCCCAGCTGAAGTGTTGTTTTTTTTAATATATTTTATTGATTTTTCAGAGAGGAAGGGAGAGGGATAGAGTCAAACATCGATGAGAGAGAGACATCAATCAGCCGCCTCCTGCACGCCTCCCACTGGGGATGTGCCCGCAATGCAAGGTACATGCCCTTGACCCGAATCGAACCTGGGACCTTTCAGTCCGCAGGCTGACACTATCCACTGAGCCACAGGGGTTTGTTTCGGCTGAAGCGGTGGTTTTAAAGACCCTCCTGCCCAGCCCAGGCGCAGTCCCCACCCCCTGTAGGTATGGCCCCTCCTCCGTTGTTTGTGGAGTAAAGGGTTCAGGGCGGAGGGAAAACTTGGCCCAGCGTAAGTAGAATGTACCGTGTTGTGGCGCTAAAGGCAGTGTCTGTGCACCTGGGATTCCTAAAGGACTGACTTGCTGCCACTCTGCACAGGACATTGGCCAAGACACAGGGCACAACGTGCTGTGGTGGCCGGGTGGTGGGGGCACAGGGCCCAGGGGCGGCTGCCCGCAGCCCGAGCTCGTGCTGTGCACACGGCGCCCGTTTCCCAGCAGCGGGGCTGCGCGCTGCGCTCCGGCGGCACCGGAGCCTTTGAAAGCCTCGGCGCCTGGGCTCCAGCCTGAGTGTCTGACGTGCTGAGTCTGCCGCCGCGGATGACGGTCAGCCGGCGGGCTGAACCGGTGACCGGGCCTGTGTGTCCAGGAGATTCTCGGCCGCTGACTGGCGCACACTCCACAGTGCTTCCCGCTCTGGTGAAATAAAGCCTCTGAGAGAGAGTGCAGGCCAGTGGGGAGTGAGAGGCCGACGTGAAGCCACCCGCAGACTCGACACCCAGCGTGGGGACTGGATTCCACGCCCCTCCCCCCCACCTGATTGTTACCACCATTCTGAATGGTGCAGAGCCTTTGTTCCTGCACCCACGGGGGCCAGGGAGGAGAGGGGTAGACAGCAGCTGGCACCGCGGCCAGCAGGGGCCAGCAGGGTTGTGAGCCCCACCCGTGTCCGCTGCATAATCCTCACCGCTGCCCGGTGATACAGGCGATATTTTATGCCCCTTTCACAGATGAGGAGACCGAGGACAGAGACTGAATCCCTTGCCCACGGTCACCCAGGTGGTCAGATGCCCTTCACCACTATCCCTTCTGCTTTGGGGACCACCTACCCTTTCAGGGAAAAATGTGGGCAAAGGGTCAGCTGTGAACTGTGGCACCAGGAACACAGCAGTGGAGATTGGGGTGGGGGAGGGCTGGCCAGATCCCCTCACATCCCAGAGCGCATGGGCCAGCAGTGGGAAATCTGTGCCGGGGCAGAGGCTGTGGCCAGCAGGCCCAGCTCTGGGTGGAGGAGGGCAGAAAACCGGAAGGTGCAGTGCAGCCTTTTTATGGCAAACATCTCCTTCCATGTTCAGGAGAACGTGCTAAATGGTATAAAGCAGGCGGAAAAAGGGTGTATAAAACAAGCTTATTGTTTAAAAAGCGGGGTGGGAGGGAGATACTGTGGAACCCCGTGTTACAAGCTCAGCTTCTGGCCGCTGCTGGGTTCGCATCTGGACGCTGCCTGTGGGGCTGTGTGACCTTGGGCACCTGCCTCCCCTCTCTGTGCGGGGTTGTGACTGCTTCTCCGTGCCCTTCCTCTGGCTGGGAAAGAGCCCACCTCCCTGGCTGGAGGGGGGAATGCTGGACATGGAGGGTGGGCACAGGGCGCAGGCAGGGCTGCCAGCCGGAGGCAGACGGGGGACCAGGGTGGCGACGAGGCAGCATCCACACGTGATCTCCTTTCTGAGTGGCCTTAGGGGCGGTGCCTCAGCTCCGGCCAGGACTCGGGAACCCCGGGTTCTCAGCCCGACGGGCGATGTGCGGGGAGCCTGCGCTCAGCTCCCGGCCACCAGCCACGGAGCCGCACGGGGACTCGGCAAACGGCCGGCGCGGTGCTTTATGGAGGAGCGTGGAGACATACATCAGAGCAGGAACAGTTATTAGCTCTGGAAGGAGGGCCGGGGTGATTTCCATTTAAAATTACCGTCTCGCCTCCATTTCTAACTTCCCCACGGCCGTGATTTGTGTTTTAAGAAGGAAAAATTAGCAAGGAAAGCTTTTCTTCCGGGGCCTTTTCCCTTAACTCTTCTGGCCCGCGTCCTGCTGGGAGTCCCAGGGGCATGGGAGTGGGGGAGGGGGAGGCTAGCCCAGCCCGAAGCCCAAGTGCTGGGCCCAGGGCAGGGGTGCAGGTGCGGGGTGGGCCCTCCTCCCTCCCTGCCTGCTCCGACCTGCCCACCTGCTGAGAGATGCCCACAACAGCTCCCTGGGCGCCCGTAAACCGCCTCACCACCGCCGGCCCTGCCAGGAGGCAGACCGCAGGCGCGGCAGTCTGCTTATTGGGGGGGGTCGGGGGGGGAGGGGAGGGCGAGGCTGCCCTGGAGCAGCCGGTAGGAAGGCATTTCCCCTGACAGCACAGCCATTCCCAGGACAGGGCCCTCACTGCAGCAGGGAGGGGAAGGAAGGGGGGGAGGGGAGGGGAGGGAGGGGCAGGGCAGTTGGGTCCAGCGCTGGGGGTGCCCTGTCTGGGGCACTGGTCTGGCGTGGACTCTGGACTCGCGTCAGGCTGTCCTGAGTCAACTCCATCCCCTGCTTCTCACCAAGTGGGACTTCAGGCAAGCTCGGTCCCTTTCCCAGCCTCCGCTTCACCGTCTGTAAAATGGGTTCGATGTCCCTCCTGCCTAGCTCAGTGGCTCTGACCCTGGGGCAAGTTCACTCCCCGTTTCCAGCTCCTTTTGGTCATCAAAGGGGAGGAGGCCTGATGGCAGCCAGTGGCTGGAGGCCCGGATGCTGCAAACCTGGGAGGCCCCAACAGCCACCCCCCCTGCCATCTGCAGCACCGGGAACGGAAACACAGAGCGCCTCCCTAGTGAAGCGCCTCCGCCGATGGGCTTGTCCTCCAGCGCTTCCCCCCAGCCCCGCGCTGCCCGGCCCCCTGGCCGTCCTCCTGTGCCCGGAGATGGTGTGTGCACCGGGATGCTAGCCCCAGGGGGCTGTGGACGGAGCAGCAGCTGCAGTCGGGGCCTGTGGCGTGGGCCCTCACGGTTCCTGCCCGGGGCCTGGAGGTCCCGCGTGTGAGACGCTGGCCGCACTTCCTGGGACTTCTCAGCAGTCGCCGCCACCGTGTGCAGCCGCTGGCAGACAGCTGAGCGGAGTGCAGTAAGCTGGTTCCGTCCTGCTCTTAGTGGGCGGGGATGGCACCCCTCCAGGTTGGGGAGCTGTGGGTCACAGTCAGGGGCAGACCTGGCCCAGCCGTGAGAGCTCTGCTGGCCACGCCCATCGCCTTCACAGAAGGGCCTGGGGGTTCCTTTAGGGCGATTTTGAGAGCTCCCTTTAAATCCCAAAGGAACACAGAAAAAGGGGGGCGGGCCTGGAGGCAGCAGTGAGCAGATCCTCTACTCTGTTCACCACCTAGAGGCCCGGTGCAAGGATTCACGCACCAGTGGGCACCCTCTGCTGGGCTGCAGGGATTGAGCTGAAACCGGCTCTGACATCTCGCTAGGAGTCCGGGATTCTGAGGGGGTGCAGGCCGGGCTGCTGGACATCACCGGAGCACAATTGTGTATCCAGCCTGTCTCGCCCTGTCCTGGATCAGCCAGACCCCAGCAGCAGGCTAACCCACGGGAGCGTCTGCCCCCTGCGGTCAGCGTGTGTCACAGCAACCAGTAGAATGAATGGGCAGACGGTTAGCATATTAGGCTTTTATTATATAGGATGACCACCCCGTGGTGACCAGCATCGCTCCTGCCCCTTGTCCGAGGGGGCGGTTATTACAAACAAAAATAGTTCTCTACAAAACAAAGTTCCCGGCCCTCCTCCTCGCTCCCTCCCCGAGGTGTGTTCCTCCGGCTCCAGGCGGCTCCGGCCTGGGCTCTGGCGGGTGCAAAGGGAAACCAAGAAAGAATATAAAAGAGGATCAAGTCAGCGACTGGAATCGTAGGCAACTGGAGTTCGGGGCCGTGGCTGCTGGTCCGCCGGGCCGGGCGCAGGGGTGTCTGCAACAGTCAGAGTGTGGGTACCGGGGGTGCTCGGTGAGCAGCGTCCGCCCCGCCCTGTCTCATCGCCAGCAAGAAAATTAAAAAACGGAAAGGGGCGCCGGAAATAGAAAAACTAAGACCAAACACGGAGGCCGCGGGGCCAGTGCCCAGAGTGCCCTCCGCTGCAGCGCCGGGCGGGGCGGGTGCCACGGAGGAGGGCGAAGGCGGCGGCGGGCTGCCGAGTAGCACCGGGAGCAGCCGGCCGCGCCTCTCTCGCCGCCCGACAGGGCCCCGGGGCTCAGGGCAGGGACCCTCCCGCCGAGGTCCCCTGGCTCAGCAGCCCAGGAGGACGGCCCTCCCGCCGCGGTCCCGGGGCTCAGGGCACAGGGTGCAGGGCAGGGCCCTCCCGCCTCGGTCCCCGGGCTCAGCAGCCCAGGAGGACGGCCCTCCCGCCGCGGTCCCGGGGCTCAGGGCACAGGGTGCAGGGCAGGGCCCTCCCGCCGCGGTGCGGGGCGGGCTCAGCAGCCCAGGAGGACGGCCCTCCCGCCTCGGTCCCCGGGCTCAGCAGCCCAGGAGGACGGCCCTCCCGCCGCGGTGCGGGGCGGGCTCAGCAGCCCAGGAGGACGGCCAGCCGCAGCAGCAGCAGGCAGCCCAGCAGCGTGGCGGGGCGCGGCGCGGCGCCGGGCGCGCGGTCGCAGTCCAGGCCGCCGTCGGCGGGGTCGCAGCGGGGCTGCTCGCAGCGCGGGCCGGTGTAGCCGCGCGGGCAGGCGCAGCGCTGGTTCTGCACGCAGGTGCCGCCGTTCTGGCAGAAGAGCGCGTCGTCGTCGCACACGTTGGCTGCGGGCGGGCGGCGGGCGGTTAGCGCGGCGGCGGCTCAGCGCCCCCTCCCCCGGCACCCACCCCGCGTTGGGCAAACCCCGGGGCGCGGCCTGAACCCGAGGCTGGCGGAGGCTCGGGGCGCACAGACGTCAGTGAGCCCCGAGGCCGGGCCCTGCCTCCCGCCCGCCTCTGCACGTGGCTGCCCTGCTCCCGGCACCTGCTGCGGCTTCCGGTGCCCGGACCGCCCGCCCACCCGCACCTCCACTGGGGCGGGTCCCCGCCGGGCCGGCTCTCCCAGCCCCGCCCCCCCTCCAGCCAACCACCACCCAGCTCCAGTGCCTCCAACTCCCGCCCCGAGCACCCAGCGGAGTACCCCCAACCCGACCCCATCCCCATCCCATCCCCAAGCCCCACCACCTGGCCCCGCCCACCACCCGCCCCTGCCTGTCAACAGCAGGCCACGCCCCGGAACCTGCCCACCTCCCCACAGCAACAGGCCCCGCCCCATTGTCTGCTGCCCCGCCCGCTCAGCCAGGCCCCGCCCCCGCCAGGCCCCGCCCCGCCGCGCGCACTCACGGTAGCAGCCCTGGCGCCAGTAGTGCGTGGGGAGGCAGTCGTCGCACTTGGGCCCCGCCGCGCCCTCGCGACACTCGCAGAAGCCGGTCTCGTTGCACCGGTCGTGCACGGAGCCGATCTGGTTGCAGTTACACTCTGGACGGACAGGACAGGTGCACCGTGCGGTCAGCGGGCTGGTGGGCACCGACCCCGCCGCGCCCGGCCCCTCACTCCTCCCACGGAGCTCCCCACGGCGGGCGGACCTTCCCACGCAGAGAGCCCGCGGCCGGAGGGCGGAGGGCGCTGCCGGGCGTCCAAATCTCGAGCCCCACTTCATTCCCCGGCCCCTTCCCCCTCTCCCCCTCCCGGCCTGGCGCGGCGCGGCCTGGGCCTCAGTCCCGCACCTGGGCCGGAGCGGAGCGGCCCCTCCCGGCTACAAAGAGCCGCGCCTCGCAGGCCGTCGCAGGTGTGTGGGGGGAAGAGGGGTGCAGCCCTCACCTAAGAGCCCCTCTCGGGGTGAGCGGGCGGAGCAGCAGCCCCCGCGGCCGCCCGCCGCCCCCGCTCCTCCCCGGCTGGTGTCCCGGGGCCTCTGCTCCGTGCGAGGGGCGCGTGTCCCCACGCGGGGCTCCCCGAAGCGGGGCTGGGCCGGGGCGTCCAGGCGGACAGAGCTGAGGGCGGGTGCGGGGAGCAGGCCCTCTAATGGGGTCCAAGGCCTGGCCGGGCCCTGCCTCTGGCGGTGGGTCCTGAGCTGATGGGGTGGGGGGCCTGGCTGTCATTCAGCCTGAACGTCACTGGGCAGACCCCTGCTCCCAGCCGCGCTGCCCGGGGGTGGGCGCTGGGGCTGAGGCCGGCCTCCTGGAGGCTGGCAGGGTGGGGAGAGGGTTGCAGATAGGGATAGGATTGGTGTTAGGGTTAGGGATAGGGTTAGGTGGGGTGGGGATGGGCACTGGGGCTGAGGCCGGCCGCCTGGAGGCTGGCAGGGGTGGGGAGAGGGTTACAGATAGGGATAGGATTAGTGTTAGGGTTGTCAGGGTTAGGGATAGGGTTAGGTGGGGTGGGGGTGGGCGCTGGGGCTGAGGCCGGCCTCCTGGAGGCTGGCAGGGGTGGTGAGGGTGCTGGTGGGGTGGGATTGGGGGCCCCGGCTCAGGGACCCCACAACCGGTACTGGTTCAGGGTTTGAACAAAGCAGCTCGGGACCTGCTGGTGGAGCGGCTCCGGAGCGGCTCCTGCACTGCTTTTAAAGAATCCCATTGGGTAATCCTGGGCTCCGGCCGCAGAGAAAGGGCTGGAACCTGTGATCCTGTCCACTCTGACTTTACAGGCACTGACGGGCCCAGCTGGGGCAGCACTTGCCGAGGGGCAGATGGAGCCAGCTGACAGCCCCGCTCTGCTCCCACACCCAGTGCCGGGAGCCCATGAGGTGCCCACAGCGGGTTCCGGAAACTTCTCTGGCACCACTTGAAGGGTAGGCCGGAGCCGGGAAGGTTTGGGGCCATTTCTTGGTGCCCCTCCTGGAGGCCTCGGTCGTTATAGAGGCAGCTGGGGCGGGCCCTGGCGTGGGAATTTCCACCGCCCCGGGGGTGTGTGTGTGTGTGTGTCCCCACATGTTGGGCCTGCTGTGAGCCCCGTACCTGACCCAGCACGTCCTGTGCGGGCCCTCCCAGGGTGAGAGTGAGGGTTAGTCTTTGGGTTCGGGATAGGGTTAGGCTTAGGCCAGTGGTCGGCAAACTCATTGGTCCACAGAGCCAAATACCAAACGGATAACGATGGACATTTCTTTGAAAAGCCACATTTTTTAAAACTTAAACTTCTTCTAATGCCACTTCTTCAAGATAGACTTGCCCAGGCCGTGGTATTTTGTGGAAGAGCCACACTCAAGGGGCCAAAGAGCTGCATGTGGCTCTAGAGCTGCAGTTTGCCGACCACCTGGTTAGGGTTAGGGATAGGGTTAGGGTTAGGAGTGTTAGGGTTAGGGATAAGGATAGAGATAGGATTAGAGTTAGGGTTAGAATAGTTAGTGTTAGGGTTAGTATTAGGGTTAACCCCACACTCTCCCTCCCTCTCCTCCCCCCAGACACACACACACACACACACACACACACACACACGCACTCACCGATGCACACGTTCTCGTCGTCCAGCTCGGCGGAGCCGTTGCGGTAGAAGCCCAGGCGGCAGTGCTGGCAGTGCTGGCCCCGCGTGTTGTGCTTGCAGCTCACGCAGGTGACCACGTTGAGGAAGTCGATGTAGCTGCAGCGGTTGGAGTGGCCGTAGCACTCGCAGTCTGCCGCCGCGTGGGGAACACAGGCCGTGAGCGAGGGAGGCTGCCTGCTGCCCCCTCTCCCGTGCGTTCCGGGAAACTGAGGCCCGGGGAGAGGAGCCCTGCCCGGACCCGCGGGGTCAGACCTGGCACTGACCTGGCGGGCAGCACCTCCCGCCACTGGGGGGAGAGGGGCCTGCAGTCCTGAGCCCCCCAGCTGCCACCTGGCCCTGCAGCCTGGGCCCAGGGAGGGAGGGCCATGGGCAGCGCCTGCTGGTGCCGGGCGAGGGGCTCTCATGGGTGCCCAGGAGATGCCAGGGTGCTGAGCAAAGCTTCATGCGGGACGGGTGGCCATGCCAGTGTGAGCTCGGGAGGGCCGTGCTGGGTACGCGGTGCCACGCGGTGCCCCAGCGACTCGGGAGGCCTGGGTGCCCGCAGGGACGCCGGTGGGTGGAGGGGCCGGAGCGCCCCCGTGCTGCGCTGGAGATGGACGCCGGCCACCCTCAGGCCCTTCTCGTTCCCTGGGCTGTTTGCAAGCTTGATTGGCACCCGAGGGCCTGGCCGCTTTGCCTGCTCCGAGGCTTGGCCCAGCTCCCGCTCTAATGGAGGGGGCAGTGCCACCCGCTGTCTCCGGCCCGGCACCTGCCCCGGGGACTGAGCCAGCCCTGGGACTGCCCGGGGCCAGGCCCCGGGGATTGCAGCCGATTCCGCCACCGCGTGAAGGGGTGGGGCTGGGTGCGGAGGGTCACCTTCCCCGACTCAAGAAGGGGGGTCACTGCTTGGTGTCTCTCCTGAGGGACCGACACCCCTCTGAAGAAGAGAGCCGGTGGCTACCCCCAACAGGGAAGGGTGCCGGCCACCCTGCGAACACCATCTGCGTGGCTCCGGAGGACCAGGGGTCAGGGGTCAAGGGCATGGGAGAGAGACCTTGGAGAAATGAGCCTCAGACGTGCCCGGGAGATGCCCCCCCCCCCTCAGTGTTTCTCCGGGGAGAGAAGGCGAGGTGCCCTCCGGCGTCCTGGGGGGGGGGGGCGTCTGTCCATCCGTCCGTCCCCTCTGTGTCCCAGATCTCGCTTCAACCAAGACGGCCCCTGGGCCACCTCCCAGGGGAGCTGGACCGGCTATTTCTGGCGCTGCTGCCTGCCGGGCTGCCCACTGCGCTCTGACTCATGCTGCTCCGCTCCCCGGGGAGGACGGCTCCGCTCGGTCACCTTGGCCCGGCTGCTCCGGGCGGGGCCCAGCCTGGGGCGGCCTCCAGCTGCACCCGGTTTCCCAGGGAGGGGCCGGGCGCGGTGTGAGGGGGGCTGGCCCTGGGCCGCCCCCTGACCTTGGAATTCTTCCACTGGCACCACCAGAGGAGGTCTGGGCCTGGGCAGGGGCGGGGGCAGCCTGGAGAGATTACAAACAAGCTCTTCTATCTGCCCATCCCCCTGCCCTGCCGGCTCTGGGCACCCAGGCACCACCTGCTCAGACCTGAGGGACCGGGCTCACAGGAAGCATGCGGAGCCGGCCTGCCTCTGCTCCCTCGGAGACCAGCTGCCACCCAGGACTCCCCATCCCGTCTCTTCTCTGCTCCTGCCACCCACCGCGCAGGCCCCAGTGGAGCTGGACCGGGTGACCGGCTGAAACGCCCCCCCTGCCGTCCAGCCCTCCCCCTCCCGGGAGCATCCGTCCAGTCTGAGCCTGGCGTTCAGCCCTCGGCGTCTCCCTTCCTTCCCGAAGCCGCCTCCCTGCCCCACCCGCCAGGCCCCACCATTCCCGGGAGCAGACTGTACAGACCCGCCCCCTCCTTTGGGGAGCATCGTCCCCCTTCTCCCCCCTGGCAGTCTGGGGCACCCCAGCCAGTCCAGCTGGCTCTCACTGCCTCCATCACCTGCAGACCCGGTCTCACTGGTGGTGGTTCCAGGTCCTGCCAGCAGAGGGCGCTCCAAGCCCTGCGTACTGCCAGCTGCAGGGTTGCTGAGGGGGCAGGTGGGCTGGGAGGGGGGCAGCTTCCTGTCTCCTGTGCGTGTCACTGCGGCCACCAGCAGGCCGTGTGTGTCTCCTGCCACCCCTGTTGTTAGAGAATGAGGCTCCCTGCCTGGTATCAGGGCCTCTCCCCCTGCACCCCCCCCCAGCTCTCCTTTAGCCACCACTCTGCCCCTTGGTCAGGTGGCTCCTCACTGCCCTCCCACTGCCAAGCCTTAGTCTGGTCCTGCTGCCTGGCCCGAGCGTCCTTCTGTTATATATTCCTAGTCCCTCCCCCCACCCCAAGCCCTCTGCACCTGAGCCCCATCACTGCCCGAGAGGAGTCTCTCCTCACCCTGAAAGCCCTTGGGGTGGGAGAAAAAGGGGGTGGGGTCCCTCCCCTCAGCTCCCTGGGGCCCACTGCCACCCAGGTGCCCTCCCTGGACTGGTACACCTGCTACCTCCACTAAGGGGGCGGGGCCTGTGGGTGTGAGAGGACGATCCCCCCATACCTTCTGCACGGGAGGGCCCCTGGGGCCCGGGGGGGCTCGCCCCTGGGGGGGCTGCTGTCGGCGGCCTGTTCCACTCTCGGGGAAAAGCAGAGAAAGGAAGTCATGCAAGGGCTGGGGCTGGGTGTCGCGGGGCCACGCCGAGGCGCACACGCCCCAGAGCCTGATGGGAAGCAGCGCTCTAAGAAGCGGCGTCTACACTGGCCGCACAGATCTGGGCCCAAACCTACGGGAGAGGCAGCACCTACGTTACAGCAGCGTGCGGGCTGCGTGGACGAAGCCGGGAGAATCACTGTGGCGAGTCCTTCCTTCAGCGGGTCCCTGGTTTGGGGACTCCTCTACCCCCCCGTGTGGTCCCCTTCCCACTGACGGCAGAGCTCTCTGTGCTGAGTCCAGGCTAATGACTGTCTGGGGCGCCATCAGCCATGGCCAGAGGTGCAACCCCACGCAGGGACGCGCCCTCCAGCGTCTGGCCTGCCTCCCGGCCACCCCCTCTTCCTCCACCCCCGGTCTGGGCCCATTTCCACCGGGGACCCCAATGTCAGTGAGCCCCCAAAGGCCATAGCCCCCAAGACCATCAGGGCACTCGGCCGGGGAAGCAGCAACGGGCGGGCAGAGTGGCATTGCTCCGCGCCAAATTTCCAAGGACAGGCCCGGAGGGACCCGGAGAAATCGGATTCTCCAAGGCTGGTCGGTGGGAGAGGAAAAGGAAATCTACCGGCTAAAAGCGTGCCGCCGTTCCCGCCGAGTCCGCGGATGGCAAACTGACGCCACGAGGCGCTGAGTGAGGGGCGGGCCGGGCCCACCGGGCAGGGCTTAATCACAGCCGCGCTAACGCCCGCCCGCCTGCCGCCTGCTGGGGCGAGGATCGAGGATTAGCGGCAGGAGCGGCCCTGTCCCGGCCCTGCGGACAGCTCGCCTGGAGGAGGCAGGAACCTCTGGGCCAGCCGGTCGCAGCCAGCTGGACGCTGGCCAAGGAGCCCGCGGTGCCCAGGGAGGCATCTGCAAACTCAGGACCTTCCTGGCACCGGCGGGGAGGGAGGCCCGCGGGCGGGGACGGGCTCAGGTGTGGGGACGTCCTTGCAGGGGCCGGTGCCCCGGGCCAGAGCAGATGGAGGCCCGTCTGCTCCTGCGGAGCCGGGAGCTGTGCGGGCCAGAGCCGCAGGGCGTGGCTGGGGGCTCGGTGGGCAGGGAGCGCCTGGCAATGCGCCCCGAGTGCCAGGCCGCCGTGAGCAGCTGCTCCTTCCTCTCCCCGGGTCTCTCCCCCACCCGCTTTCCTGGGGAGCCTGGACCTCGACCCCAGCTGCCTCCTGAGCCTTGACCCTCGCCAGTGGGACGAGGGAGCCGGCGGCCACTCAGAGCTGTGGGCCGGGACCCAGGCTCCGCCCACTGCAGCGCTGTCCATCTTAGCGGGGTGCCAGGCACAGTGGGGCCCAGGCAGGGGCTTCAGTTGCTAAAAAGGCGTGAGGACCCCAAACGTGGCACCTCAGGTCACCGGCCGTCACCCTGGAGCAGCCTCCTCCCTAACGCCCTCCTGCCCGCCGGGGCCCAGGACGCAAAGCGGCCGCGCTTCCCCGACAGTCAGCAGGTGGGGCTCCTCTCAGGGCTCCCCGACAGTCAGCAGGTGGGGCTCCTCTCAGCGCCCAAGCCCGACCTGACTCTCTCGCTGCCAGGCCTCGGGCCCTCTCCCAATGCCCAGCTTTGCACTGTGCCCTGCGCCCCTTGCGCCCAATCAGCAGCAGCTCAGCCAGTGAGTCAAGGTTCCTCGTGTTGTGGGTGCACGCGACCGGCCCACCACGCAGACCAGGGGTGCAGGCAGACACCCCCTGGACGGCCTTTGTGCTGGTGGGTATCAGGCTGGAGTGGTCAGGGGCACTGGGGGTTGGGGCCAGGGTCTGCCTGGACCTGCCAGTGCTGCTGAGAGCGCAGCGGTTGAGGGTGGGAGCAATGCAGAGAAACAACGTGGGACCCTGTGAATGGACCTGGGCCCCTCGAACCCAGCTTTCCGTGGTGCCCTCTGGGCCCCGGGTGCCCCTGGATCAGCCCTGGTGGAGGGAGGCGGCGCCTCCAAAGTATGTCTGAGGTCTGTGATCTCCCGCCACTGGCAATACTCAGAGCAGCCACACACCGGCCGCCCCAGGCTGACACTCTGGGGCCTGAGCCGAGCTGGCCTCCTCAGGACCCGACCTTAAGTCCCCCTCTGCCATCACCCCTCCCCCCCGCTGCCCCCAGCCTCTCCAGAGCGATAGCTACAGATGCCCAGAGGGAGGCCGGCCCCCGGTCAGTCCGGGGGGCTCTGCTGCTGGTGGGGAAGGTGACCCCCCCTCTTGCCTGGCCTGGGAGGGAGGGACCTTCCAAAGCAGCACTAAGGGGGAGCTGGGGGAGGTGTCGGGGGCTGCAGCCGCAGTGTAGGGGGCAGGAGGAAGCAGGCAGAGGGGATGGCGATGCACAGGGACACAATGAGGGGGAGCGGGGTGCCCCAGGGCCCAGTGGGATGGAGACCCCCGCTTCCCTCCCCTGCTCCTCCCAGCACATGCAAGCGGCGGGCACTGTGGGCCCGGGGTGTACTCACTGCCGACGGCCGAGCCCGCAGCGGCACCTGTGGAGAGAAGGGGTGTGTGGGTGCTGTCCGTGCTGGGCAGTCCCGGCCGTGGGCCCGGAGCCCGGGGTCCTTCTGGAGGAGAAGGGGGCACAAAAGGGGAGAGGAGGCAGGGCAGGCGGTGCCCTGAGGCTGCCAGTGAGAGGGTGGCAGGGCTAGAGACAGTCCTGGCAGCAGAGAGGGGGGCTGGGCCATAGACAGCCTTCAAGGTGGGTCACCGGCCACGGCCCTCACCCCGAGGCTTCAGCTCTGTCAGCCTAAAGCCTCTCTCACGTCGGAGGGCACCCAGGCGGCTGTCCAGGTGCCCACGGCCACTGCCCAGCCCTGGCCTCACGTCCCAGGAGGGCGGGGCTGAGGGCCAGGCCTCGGTCTGATGGTCTGGGGAACGGGGCAGCAGTACCACCACCGGCGGGGTGCTGGGGGGGCCCCGGGAAGCTGGCTGAGCGCAGCCTCCCCAACCAGCGCTGACCAATGTCAGCCATTGGCCAGTGAGCCCAGGCCGGCCAGCCCCGCTCTCTGTAGCGCCTGGGGACACCGGGACTCCCTGGGCAGTGGGGTGTCTCTGATGCAGGTACCTGTGGCCGCACCCGAGGACGGCTGTGACGGCTTTGAGAACCCCTCTGAACACGGGGTCCCAGGAGACCGGCCTGGGGGGCGGCGGAGGCAGAGGGGCTGTCGCTGCCCATGAATGCTGGTGGAGGGGGTGCTGACCCGTCAGCTGGAAGAGGGTCCCCCCACCCTGCTGACACCCCGAGGGCCTCCTCCCTGCCCAGCCTCAGGTATGGAGGGGAAGGAGAGCGGGGAGATGCCCAGCAGCTCACCCGAACCCCACCCCATGCCCCATGCAGATGAGTCTTCCCATGTGGGTGCACGAGTTGTTGTGTGTGCATATATGTTGGTGAGTACATGTGTGTATATACACATGCACACAGGTGTGCTTGTATGTGTATGCGTTTATGTGCACGTTTGTTTGTGTTTACACATTTGAGCACGTGTCTGCATGTGTTGCATATGTGTGCGTATGTTTGCTTGTGTTTACACATTTGAGTGTGGGTGCATGTTTGCTTGTGTTTACACATTTGAGCGTGTGTGTGCACGTGTAATCTAGAACTCCTGGGGTTGAAGGGCGGGAGACGGGGCCTGGCCGGTGGCGGCCGCCGTACGTACAGGCGTTGGGCGAGCCGTGGGGCAGCGGCAGGTAGGAGCCGGGCCGCCAGGAGCGCGTGCGGAAGTTCTTGCGGCAGCGGCCGCAGTCGGGGCCCGTGGTGTTGTGCTCGCACTCGCACTGCAGGCTGCCCTCGCGCACCGAGCACAGGTTGGCGTGCAGGTTGCACTTGCACCTGCGGGGACACAGCACAGTCAGGAGCTCCGCCAGGGCCGGGCTTGGGGGTGGGGGCTGCGAGGGACCCAGAGGCTGCACCCCCACCCCCTGCCGCCAGGATTCTCTCCCAGAGCAGTCGCTCCCGGCTCCCCTCCCATTGAGGGGACACCCTTCAGGCCTCCGGGACTCGGGCTGCCTGCACTCAGGCCGTGGGGCTACCTCTGAGCTTGGTTTCCGGGGTGTCCTGCGCCTCGGTCAGGGTGGGGGTGCCAGAGGCTGCATCCCAGCAGCCCAGCTTCGGGCCCCCTTTGCAGCAAGACCTTCCCTGGCAGAAGAGGGCCCCTGGGGCCTGCGGAGGGCTCCCCGAAACATGACCACACCACCCGCTGCTCGTGACTCTCAGGCCCACGGCCAGACACGGTCCCCCAGCTTGGACACTGGCCGCCCAGCTCTAGGCCAACGTGGCCGGACGGGGGAAGCCAGGACCAATTCCCCCAAGTTCCATCCACGACCACGTGCTCCGGGCGGGGCCCAGGGCGGCTCACAATTCGTTCCTGTTTTATTAATTATTGCGTCATTTCCACACCAACAGCCGGAGACCCACGTTTGCCCGCACTGCATCCTGCGGGCCGCTGGGAAAGCAGGAGGGGTGGGCAGGCAGCTGTTGGCATGGGGACCTTCCTCCGGGGGACCCCAGAGATGACCCTGCGCGCAAACCTGCAGCCGACGTGCTCTCTGCTGCCCCTCCCCCCGTCCCCACCCCCAACACCGGTGCCCGGGCAGGTTAAAGGCTCTGACCAGGCCCGCGGGGACGAGCCCTGTGTGACTTTGTGGAAGGAAAGTTCTTTTGCAAAATGCATGACCCGGGAGGTTTCAGGCGTGTTTTTTCTCTCGGCTCCTGTCTGACATCCCCAGAGCCGCTGGAGAGGAACCAGCTGTGCGGAGCCAGGCGGGACGCGCCTCTGGCCCGGGGACGAGGTATTTTTAGACGCCGGCGACACGGCGAGATTGCCATCGTGCGTTGGTGGTGCGCTGACCTTGGCTGTTAAAATGCGCAGGAGGCGGCGGCGGGACCTGAGGAGCATATTGCAGTGAGGGCGGCGGCGGCCCCAGGGGGTCGGGGTGGCAGATCCTGCAGCGCGAGGGCGGGGAAGCTGCCCAAGGTCACGGGCTGGTTTCTCCTGACCCAGACCCCGGTGTCCCCTCTCCCTCTCCCCCCCTCCCTGGCTGAGCCTCGGAATGAGAATGAGCGCGGCTCCTCCACCAACCGCCAGGCCGTCCCGCCAGGCAGCGCTGCGGGGAGCCACATGCGGGGCCTCCCGGGCCGGCACCGAAGGCCTCTGCTTCCTGTCTGTGACAGGAAGTGGTTTTAGGGAACAGAGTGGAAGAGAGAAAGACAGAGACGTTGATGGGGGAGAAACGCATCGATGGGCTGCATCCTGCAGCAGCCTGACCAGGGCCCGGGCTGGGGAGGAGCCTGCGCCCGAGGTATGTGCCCTTGAGCGGCCTTGAACCCGGACCCTTTGGCTGCAGGCCGACGCCCTGTCCACTGAGCCAACAGCGGGGGCCCACTGGCTGTCTCTCCTCCGCTGAGCCTCCAGAGACGGGTCCCGAGCCTCATGCATGGGTCACCACCTCTGCCCCACGCCCTGTGTGGGCATGGCTGCCGCCTCCACTTCGAGGCTACAGCTGAGGCGCCTCTTTAGGCAGTGGGGCCGGGGAAGGTTTCGGCAGCCCCAGGCTCAGAGACCCCCACCAGCCCCCACTCCCCAAACACAGCCGTCCTCCCTCCCTGGGCCACCGTCCTCCGACGTTTCGCCTCCCCACGCCCGGAGACCTCGGGAGGCGGGATGCACCCCGGAAATGCGGAGCCGCACACGGGGCTGACCGGGCCGCCCTGAGCCTGAGCTGACTCCGTGTATCTCCTGGGGTCCTGGGAAACCCAGACGCCCTCTCCTCCCGGTCCTCCCAGGCTGGAGGAGGCGGGTTTGAACCCGGGATGTTGGGCCTAGAGTTGGATCTCATGGCCATCCCACCCCCACCCCCAGCGGCGCCTTATGTGGGTTCCACGTGGGGGATGAAGACGGGGGAGGGCGCGCTGAGGCGGAGCCCCCCAGGCCTGCCGCCTGTGGCCCTGCTCCCCACCACACTCCATCCAGCGGCCCGGCCCCGGCCCAGGAAACGCAGCCTCACAGGGGGAGGCCTCTGCCCACCTCCCTCACAGCAGCTCCGCCGGTCTGGCCTCAGGGGGGGATGGGGGGCAGACCCCTGGCTGCACCTCAGCCCAGACCGCCCCCCGCCTCCCTGCACCCAGGGGAGCCGTTTCCCAGGGAATGGCTCTCCGAATCGGCCCTCCGGGAGCCATCCGTCTCGCCGAACCCGGCACCCGCGCCCCTGACCCCGCACAGCCCTTCGGGCTCGTCCATCAGGAGCACCTTTAACCGGAGCGGAGGGGCGGGCGGGCCGGCCCAGGCTGCCTCCGCCGGGTCCCGCTGTCCCCTCCCCACCCACCCCTCCCCACGTCTCAGAGTCCCATGCCTTTCGCTCGAGGAGGGGGAGGGAGAAGGAGGAGAGGGGGGGCCAGCCCAGGCTGCCACCGCCGGGTCCCGCTGTCCCCTCCCCACCCACCCCTCCCCAACCCACATCTCAGAATCCCATGCCTTTCGCCCACAGAGGGGGAGGGAGAAGGAGGGGAGGGGGGGGGAGGAGGATGCTGAGCCAGCAGCCCGCTCGCCAGGCCCCGCTGCGGGCCGGGCCGGTGACCTTGAGCCAGTCACTGCCCCGGGCCAGGCCTTCCGCTCGCAAACCAGCGGGTCCGCCCGGTCTCACACCCTCACCTCGGCCACCGGCGGGTGTGCACACGCCCGGCACGCTGCCCGGCGCACGGCGGGCTCTCGGGTCTAATAACCCCTCTTGGAGTCGCTGCTCCGCGCACTCTAGCGGCCAGAGTTAGCCAATGAGAATACAGACCCTGGCCGGGTAGCTCAGTGGGTTCGAGCATGGAGGGCTACACGAAGGTTAGGGGTTCCATCCCCCGTCAGGGCGCACACAAGAATCAGCCAATGAATGCACAGATACATCAAACTGACCTCTCTCTCTCTCTCTTCCTTCTCTCTCTCAATAAAAAACAAAGGTACAGAACGCCTGGCTAAACGTGAATTTCAGGCGAGCATCCCAGAAGGTCTTAGTGTAGGTGCATCCCATGAGACACACGTGCACTAAGACATTAACCGTTCTTTGTCTAACATACAACCTCACATGCATCCTGCACGCTACCTGGCAGCCACCCCTGCTCACCCACGTGGCCGAGTGACGGCCTCAGGCCTGACCTCTGACCTCTCGCAGGCCTGGTGGGGGTGTGCCCACTGCCCCCAGGAAGCTGGCTCTGCTGCCCTCCCACCAGACAGAGCGTCCCTTTCTCTCTCTCTTTTTTTTAAAAAAAATATATTTTATTGATTTTTCACAGAGAGGAAGGGAAGAGGATAGAGAGTCAGAAACATGGATGAGAGAGAAACATCAATCAGCCGCCTCCTGCACGTCCCACACTGGGGATGAGCCCGCAACCAGGATACATGCCCCCGACCGGAATCGAACCTGGAACCTTTCAGTCCGCAGGCTGATGCTCTATCCACTGAGCCGCACCGGTTTCGAGGTCCCTTTCTCTTTTAACGAGCCCCAGAGGACCACGGCTGGGCGGCCGCGCCTGGCGTGCCCCCTGTTCTCAGACACTCGCTCTGCCTCTGCTGGGGGGAGGGGGCGAGTGGCATGAGAACCCCACCCCTCCTGTCCCCCCGAGGCCAGCGGGGTGCCCGACCGACAGGTGAGGGGGTCGTCAGGACGACGGGGGAACCAGCAGGTGCCAGCGGGCGTGTGCCAGGCCGGCGGGGAGGGGCCGGCGGTGCCCGGGAGCCGCCGGCAGGAGTGCCATCTGGACACGGGCCTGGCAGCGCGGCTGCGTGAGAATCGTGCGCCGGCCCCCTCCGGCGGGCGGGAGGAGCGGTGCTTGGAGAGCCGCCCGGAGGGAGCGGAGGAGCGAGGGGGGGGATGTAGGTCAGCGCGGCTGGAGGGATGATGTCATCGCTGCCTCCTCGGGGACGGGGAGCGGGCGTTTGGGGAGCGGGAGGCGGTGCCAGAGCCGGGCGGGGAGAGGGGCCGGGCCGACACCCCCCAGAAGGCCACCCCACCTCCATTTCAGGGCCTTGGACATGGGGCACACATGTGGGCGCCGGGAGCACCCCGTCCCGGGGGCTCTTGGTCAGGGCTCCGCTCTGCCCGGGACCGGCAGCTCCTCTGGAGCAGGGACGGGGGGAGAGGCACGGGGTGAGGGGGACCCCGATGGGGGCTGAGTGCAGGGGCCTTGGGTGCTCAGTGTGGCCGGCTTCCCCAGTCAGGCGGGCAGCCGCAGCAGGCGCTCCTGGGAATGCAATTAGCGGCAATTGAGTTCCTCGGCCAGATCAGACCGGCAGCGGCCGGGCCGGGCTTTTCTAGAAGGTGCTTTAACCGACTCCCCTCCGTCTGGCCTCATTCCATCTCCCCGGGGCGGGGCACGGGCCAAGGGGGGGCTGGTGGCCCCCAGGGCCTGGCTGGGTGACAGGGGGTGTGAGCAGGTGACTGAAGCAAAACCACTTCTCCCTGAGGGAGGTCCTCGCTGCCCCCCCCCACGCCACGCCCTGGCCGGGAAGGGCGGGCCCAGGTGCAGGTCGGAGTGCGGCCCGGGTGCTGCGGGGGAGGCGGCGTGGCGGGTGCTGGCGGGCGTGGCGGGTGCAGGCGGCCGGGCGGCTCTGGGCGGTGCTAGCGAGCCCGCCGGTCCCGTGTCCGGTCCCTCTCTTCTCGGAAGTAGCTCTGACGGTGAGTGAGTGGACTGGTTCACGTACCAAGTTCATGTGTTTGTGAGCGAGTGAGTGAGTGAGAGAGTGAGAGAGTCAGCAGGTGTGTGGAGCTGGGCCCGCTGCTCTCCTTGAGGCCCGAGAAGGAAAGCGGGGAGGAAGGAAGGCCGGGAGGTGAGGAGGGAGGGAGGGGGCTAGGGGGTAGGGAGGGTCCCCAGGCCTGCAGACTCGGGAGCTCAGGGAGGCAGCTGCTGTCTGGGCCTGGTGGTGGGGACGAGGCGTTTGCCAGGTGGAGGGCTGGGCTCCAGGCAGAGGCACAGCCCAGAGGCGGCTCCCAGGGACCGAGTGGCCTTGGAGGCGGGGTGGCGCAGAGACAGGGCTCTGAGTTCCGGGGGAGCCGCGGGAGGCTGGCGCGGCAGGTGACGGCCGGTGTGTCTGGGAGAAGAGTCCTCCACGCGAAGGAGCAGACCGGGGTGGCAGACTGGCGGGTCCCCCGCGAACCCCGGATGCCCGTGCGTCGCCCCCAGGGTGGGGTGGGGTGGAGTGGGTTGGGGTGGGGACGGGGTCCGAGTTAGAACCTGCTCGGCCAGGAGCCGGGTGGGAGGGACAGAAGGAGCCAGAGGCAAGCGTTTCCCCCTGGGTCTTGGGTCCCAGGGGAGAAGCAGCGAGACACCCCGAGGTCCAGGCCCGGCTGGCTGGGCTCCTGCAGTCTCTGCTCACCGGTGGGTGCCGCGAGGTCTAGTGTGTGACGTGGGGCGTGGGGGCACTCGGTGGCTGCAGGGGGCGCCTATGAGGCAGATTCTGTGGGGCTCCCTCTGATCCCAGTGTTAACGCCGGCAGCTGCGTGCGGTCTGTTCTCACATGTTGGGTGAGGTCGGGCTGTGCTCACACACATACACACATACACACACTCACACACTCACACTCACTCACTCACACTCACATACACACACTCACATACATACACACTCACATAGACACACTCATACACACACATACACACACACTCACATACACGCACGCACACACATGCATGCAAATGCGTACTCACATGCACACGCACTCATACACACACATACACACGCATGCACACTCACATGCACACACACATATACACACGCTCACATACACACACACTCACACAAACATACACACACACACACACACACACGCCCCAGCCAGGTCTCCCACCGCCGCGGCCCCTATTCCTGGCCTGAGCCCCGTCGTCTCCGGTTTCCGGGATCGATAGGAACAGGACGTCCAGGGAAGAGGAGGAGGAGGAGGAGGAGGAGGAGGAGGCTGGGGGGGCGGGGGTCAGGGGAGACGAGGAGCGGCGGTGTCCTCGGCCCGGGACTCGGGGGAGCAGCCCGACCCCGCAGACTCCGGGGGAGCTGAGGGCTCAGACACACAGCGCCGTCCACCGGAGCCCTGGCTCCTGTGGGGGGAAGGGGTGAGGGCGCAGAGCCTGGCACCAGCACCCAGGCTTCGCCACGCGGTCCCCCCTGGTCCCCGAACTGGCGCTGGTCATGGTTGTCAGGGTCCCCCCCCCCCCTGTCTCCCCCAAACACCGCCTGCCCGCTGCATGCCTCCAGGACGGGAGCTCACTCCCTCTCCCTGGAGCCTCCCAGTGTCCTGGGCAGGAGAATGGCCCTGGCAGGGCCTGGCGGTGAGGACAGGACGGCCAGTGCCCCGTCCCTGGCCCAGCCCCGGGGTTGGCAGACTCGCCGAGGCTGGTGCCTGCTTCTCTGGCTCCTGAAATTCCCACGGCGCCCAGAACAGGTGCAGCCTGAGACCCAAGACCCCAAAAGCCCCCGGGTCCCCAGGTACCTGCCCAGAACGGGCCCCACGTCCGCCTTTGCCACCCCATCCTGCTCTCTGGGCTGCCTGGCTCCCTGGCCCACGGGGCGTGCCCACCGGGAATTTGAAAAGGAATAGAGACCTTCACAGCCCTTCACCGGGCCATCCAATCAGGCTGAATCCATGGATCAGCCACAGCCGTTTCCCTGCAGGCAGCCAGAGTGCTCACTGCCTCTGTGAACTGACTGCCGTCCTTTCTCCGTGTCTTCCCCGCTCCCTGCCCACGAAGGCCAGGTGCCTAGCATGCTGGGAGCTGTGGGCAGACCTGCCACCTGGCCAGGGAGACGCAGGCTCCAGGTGGCCCTCACACCACCGATGGGAAAGGAGGCTCAGAGAAGGGCACAGCCGGCAGGTGCTCTTCACTTGGATGGGGCTGAAGACCCGAGGCCCGTTCCCTCCCCTCTGCCCTCTGCCCTCCGCCCTCCTGGTGACACTCTGCCCCCCCGGGGCCCATCTCAGAGTCCCTCCCAGGAGACAGCCACCCCCGCAGGAGCTTAGGGCACGGCGGGCCCTGACTGTCCACTAGCCGGGGCCTCAGGACCCCTCTGAGCATCTCACGAAGGGCAGTGCCCCTTGATCAGACTCCTGAAGACGAGGGTCCCGCCCAGCCCAGCGGCTCAGGGGTTGAGCGTCAACCTATGAACCAGGAGGTCACAGTTCGATTCCCGGTCGGGGCTCATGCCCCGGTTTCGGGCTCCAGCTCCAGTGTCGGGGTGCAGGGGGCAGTCAATCCCTGATTCTCATCATTGCTGTTTCAATCTCTCCCTCTCCCCTCCTCTCTGGAGCCAATACAAATGTTTTTTAAAAAGATGAGGGTTCCTCCCCCCCCACCCCCCACATAGCAGCCCAAAGCGAGTCAGAGAAGGGCCGACGCCCCCAGACGGCGTGGGTTTCTGGTTCCCACGTGGGAGCTGCTAAGCCTGGCGGGACTGTGGGGGGGGAGAGGGGGTCTCAGCCAACACCCCCTGCTCCCCCAGGGCCGGCAGAGGCTGCCACGCTGACCTGAGTCCCTAACCCGGGACTCACATCGGAACACCGGGTGCAGGAGCTCGACCCTCACCCACCGGCAGCCACAGCGGAGGTCCGCAGATCAGGTTTCCAGAATACAGTGTTACCTCGAGATACGAGTTTAATTCGTTCCGTAACCTTGAGGCGTGGGAAACTATGAGGCGCTCGAGTCGCAGTAAACTGGTGGGTCGTGTGCAGCCGGCCGATCCGCACGATGACTTCTATCTCAACTGTTGCTCGTATTTCAAAGCAAAAATCGCTCACTCGACGGCTCGTATCTCAAAAATCTCATATGTTAGGGCACTCGTATCTCGAGGTACCACTGTATTCTGACTTAAAATATCCTGCCCCAGCGAGGGAGGGTTGGGAGTCCAGGTGGGAGAGCCACAGGCCCTGCGTGTCACCTGCTGGACGCCCGCCTCAGGGCCTCGTGAGTGGCGAGTCTCCCGGCCCAGCTGGAGCCCATGGCAGAGTCCAAGTGGAATAAACAAAACAGCCGGCAGCAAAGGCCTGCAGCCCTTCCCACCCGCCCCATCCCACCCCGCCCCGCTCCCCAGGGACCATAGAGCTCGGGCCTCTCTGCCCCGAACCCACGAGGCCTTCCCCAGCCTGAACAGCTGCTCCCCGCGGTCCCTTCAGGAGGTGGAGGACGGCAGGGGCAGCGTGTGTTTTACAAAAACGGGGTTAGACTCTGCTCCCCACAGCAAACTGCCTGCCCCCCGAGTTAGTGCCAGCTCCAGGCAGTGGGCGAGCCCCGCACCCACTCCGGCCTCATCACCCACACCCGGCTCTCACGGGGCCTCCCTGCGCCTGCCCCCGCTCTTTGCGACATTGTTTGGACTCTTTACTTTATCCAACAAACGCAATTTAAAACCGAGCGCCTGGTACGTGCCGGGTGCGCACTGGTTCGGAGTGTGTCGTCAGCGTTACTGGGAACTGGTTTAACTCCCGCCACGACCCGAGGGAAGCATGACCGTGACCCCATTCTACGGGTGGGGAAACAGAGGCCGGAGGGGTCCTGGCCCTCACAGCGGGGGGAGCCAGCTGGGATCCAACCCCGGCGGGCGGGACGCCCGTGCCCCCCCTCCCCCGAGGAGCCCAGGGAGCAGGCCCTCCCCACCCGGCACACCCGCCGCGGCCTCACCTGCCCACCACCTCGATGTTGGAGATGGCGTAGAAGTACTTGTAGAGGTTCTCGCGCTGCACGTAGGTGCCGCCGAGCGCGGGCCGCAGCAGCCGCAGGCGCAGGTCGGTGAGCGTGAAGAAGTCCTTGAGGCCCTTGGCGCTCTCGAGCCGCGCGTACAGGTGGTCCATGCGGCGCAGGCCGGGCCCCGCGAACAGCGCGAAGCGGTCCCGCACCTCGAAGCGCACGTGCTTCTCCTTCTTGGAGCCGGCCCAGCGCGAGTACTCCTCCGTGCACAGCACGCGGTGCGCGCCCGAGGCCGCCAGGTCGCGGGCCCGGCGGGCGGGCATGCCGAAGGCCTCGGCGCAGTCCTCGGCGTAGAACTGCCAGGGCTGCCAGGTGCGCCCGTTGTCCAGCGACTTCTCCAGGACCATGGCGGTGGGCCGGCCGTACTCGAAGGTCAGCACCACGTCGTCCGTCAGCTCCACGCTCTTGTTCCAGGACAGCGTGATGTTGGCCTCCAGCGGGCTCGGGTAGCGGCTCCACGTGACGCTCTGCCAGTACGTGGCCAGCCCCTCGTCCTCCCGGTCGAACATGAGCCGCGGCGGGTGGGCCAGGTCCGGGTTCGAGGCGTCGCACTCGTTGCTGCACAGGTAGGGGTTCTCCTGCGGGGGGGGGGGGGGGGGGTAGGAGGAGAGGAGGCACACGTGGTGGGCGCTGCTGGCCGTGGGGGGCCACGTGCCCAGGCACCTGCCAGAGGTCGGGAGCCCGTGTTCTGTCCCGGGTCCGGCACCAGGAAGCATCCCGGGGCCGGTCACTGGCACCGCTCTCCCCGCAGCAAAGCGCGGAGAGGCCTGTAACGCTGTAGCCGTCCCGGAAGCGCGCCCGCTCTGACTCTAAGTGGGGAGCCCCGGGGAGGAGGGTGAGGGTTGGCTGCTCCACGGCCCCCGGGGCTCCCACTGCCCGGAGGATGAAGGTCTAGCTCTTTTTTTAAAAAAATGTATTTTACTGATTTTTCACAGAGAGGAAGGGAGAGGGATAGAGAGTTAGAAACATCGATGAGAGAGACATCGATCATCCGCTTCCTGCACACCCCCTCCTGGGGATGTGCCCGCAAGCAAGGTACGTGCCTTTGACCGGAATCGAACCTGGGACCCCTCTATCCACAGGCCGACGCTCTATCCACTGAGCCACACCGGTTTTGGCCAGGTCTAACTCTTTAGCACAAACCCCGATGCCTGAAGCCCTGGGCTGACCCACTGGGCGCAGCCCACCGCGCCGCCCGGCCTGCCAGCCCACAGCCTGCGCCTCTGAGCCTCTGCACACGGCACCGCCTCCCCCGGACCCGCCCGCGGCTCCTGTCCACCCAGAAAGCTCCTCTTTAAGCGCCTCCTCAGCGAGGTGTCTTCCTGATCCTTAAACGTACACCGTGGTGCACCAGGCTTGGGGTGGGAGGGGGGCACTCACCGCCAACATTGGTTGAACCCTGCGCCAGGCCTGACCTCACGCACAAATTCCACTCCCTTCTCCCGATTCGCACCCCCCACCCCCTCCACGCAGACCCGGCGCTCATCCTTCCCCTCCGGGCGAGGCACCCCGGCCTCAGGAGGGAGTGGCCCGGCCCAGGCCCCGCAGGGGACGCGGGAGCCACACCCGCCTGCTGGTGCAGAGCGTGGTGGGCACGCCTGTCCCCTGCACAGCTTGTGTGTCCGCCTCAGGCAGAAGCGGGGCGCCTGGGGGTGCTGAGCGTTTCGGGTTCCCCTCAAGGAGGTACATCTTTGTGGCAAGTCCGTTCTAGGTCCTTGGCACGTGCCGGGCAGGCCCAGTGGGGGCGCTGGGGAGTGACGCAGGGCACGGCCCCTCTGGCTTACAGTCCTCCCTCCTGGGGGTGCGGGGGGCTGGCAGTCTGCTCCCCGTCCAGCGGGCTCCCCTCCATGGAGCTCAGATTCCCCCCAATCTCAGCGTCTGGCTGGCTCTGGGCACCCGCGGAAGCTGGGATGTCACAGCGCCGGCTTCCTGGGGCGGCGGGACGAGCTGGGGGCGCGGAGGGGTGAGGGCAGTGAGCACCGGCGGGGCTGTCACGTGGACCCATGACATTGGCACGTGTCACACCCACGCCGGGGCTGTTGTGAGCCGTGGGTGCAGTTCAGGGGCAGCAGTGCTGGCTCCTCGTTGTAACCATTGCCCGCTGATGCCGGGCATGGAGGGACGGCCAGGCTGCGGGAAGGGCAGCATCCGCAGAGCCCTCTGCTCTCCGCCGTCCACCGAACCGCTCCAAACGCCAGCTCTCCTCATTAAGAACCAAGCCTGTCACCCAGGCCCGAAGCCCGGCCCCCTCGCGGCTTTTTGATGAATATTTCAGGCCTCCCGTTTGCGCGGTGACAAACAGTGTGGATCTGAGATAAAGCTGCTCCCTCTAAAACCAGCCGCCCAGCCCCTGGCAGGGGGCAGGGAGGGGGGAGTGGGGTGCTGTCCCGGGAGGGGCTGAGTGCTCGCCCCCACCGCAGCCTCAGGACCTCACCTGTGACCCCTCCTGGACCCAGACTCCTCGAGGCAGCTCCCACCAAGCGCGCTCGACCAAAATAGCTCTGTCCTCGGCCCTGCCTCCCCCACCCCCGACTGCACTGTCCACCCCACCCTCCCGCCCTGAGACTCACAGGACCCACAGACCTCAGGTCCCCGTCCAACCCCTCAGCGAGCACAGGGGAAACTGAGGCGCAGGGCAGGGGGCTGGGGCTGGCCTCCCTGTGCGTGGGCTGCTTCCAGAGGCCGTGCTGGCTCCTGTCCTGGGCAGTCTCAGGGTGTCCCGACCTCACACAGACACCTCCCTGGAGTGGAGCTCCCAGGTCAGTGTCCCCTGTCCTCCCCTCGGCCCCAGCCCCCTTCTTCCTCTGCCCTGCACCTCCTTAGGGCTCATGGCCCCTCACATCCAGCCCAGTGTGGGCGCCTGACCCCAGCTCGTCCAGGGGGCCTTGTTTGGAGACGGTCTTTAAAAGGGGCGGAGTCACACGGAGGTGGTCAGGGTCCCCGGAAGAGGGGAGCTGTGGGCACAGACACACAGGGCGCGTGTGCCCGAGGAGAGACCACGCAAAGAGGCGGCGGAGGGAGCTCTGTCATCCTCAAAACCAGAGAAAAACCAGCCCTGTCTTCCAGGGTCAAGCCAACCTTGACCTTGGCCTTGAAGCCCCAGAACCTGAGAAAGTGAATCTGTTGCTCAGCCCCCAGGTCCACACCGGTCCCAGGGGGGCCAGTGGTGAGGGCAGAGGCCCGGCTCAGGGTACGGGCTGAATCGTGCGTCCACGCCGCCACCAGGAGCGTCCTCCGCATCTTTCCTCGTCCACCTGACAGCTCTGGTCCACACGGCACGGGGGGCGTGCCTTCTCCCTGGCGGCTCTGTCCCTCACCTCTGACTGCGTCCCCCGCCACTCTCCCGCCTCCCGCTCTCAGGAGATGCCCTCCCTCCCCAGGAAGCCCTCCTGGCTTGGCGCAATCTCTACAGCCGTTCCCTGCTCCTCCCTCCTGAGGTTGTGCGGTGCTTCCCTGGGACGGGGGTTGGCCTGGACTCAGGAACTGCTCACGACATTCTACCGTATTTTCCGGCGTGTAAGACGACCCCCAACTTTCCCAGTTAAAATACAGAGTTTGGGATAGACTCGCCCTATAAGAGGACACCCGGCGTATAAGATGACCCCTGACTTTTGAGAAGATTTTCCTGGGTTAAAAAGTCGTCTTATATGTTGGAAAATACGGTAGTTATTACCAGTGGCCCAATGCACGACATTCGTGTGTGCGTGCGTGCGTGCATGTGTGCATGTGCATGTGCGTGTGTGGGGGGAATGGCGGGGGGAGGGAGGGTCCCTCAGCCCGGCCTGCGCCTTCTCACAATCCGGGTCCCCTCACTCCTACCTGCCCACCTGCTCGCTCCTTACCACTCGGCTCGCTGCTCCTTAGCGCTGCTCAGAGGCGGGAGAGACTCCCACCCCCGCTGCTGTGCTCACAGCCGCGAGCCGGTTTCTGGCTGAGCGGCTCTCCCCCTGTGAGAGCACCCTGATCCCAGGGGACGCCTCCTGAGTTGACTGTCTGCCCCTGGTGGTCAGTGCGCGTCATAGCAACCGGTCGTTCCGGTCCTTCAGCCATAACGGTCGCTGGGCTTTTATGGTTGAGATTGTTGTTACATGACTTAGTTAATGCAATCAGTATGTTAATATTCATAAACCTCGTAGTGAATGTGGATATGACTTGTCGACCTCAGCTCTGGGAGTCCCCACGCCTCCTCTATTTACCTTGGGCCTTCTTTGTCCCCGGCCTGCCGGCCCCTCCCCCGGCCCCGCCTCCCGGTGGTCCCCACAGAGCGGGGGAGACCCGGGGTCCCTCCCAGACCCAGCCTCCCGGCCTGTCTGTCACCGGGAAGACTGACACAGCCGGTACCGGCAGAGGACAGGGGCTCCGACCTGGCCGCCGGCCCGCTGCCCTCCCGGCGGGTCCGCTGCCCTCCCCACTCCCGCGCGCGCGCGCCCAGCCCGGGAGCAGATGGTCAGAAACTAATGAATCAGCCGTCTCTGCCGCGCCGGCAGCGAGCACAACAAATAAATCCCGGCCGCGCAGGCCACTCGCTCTCCCGCCCGCCTTCCTTCTCCCCCCCGCCCGCCCGGAGCGCCGGGATCGCGGGGTTCCACTTAACCGTTTAGGCGCGGGGCGGGCGCCGGCTGGAGGGCTGGCCGTGCTGGGCCGGGAGGACTGGGGAGCGGCCAGGGGCTGGACACGGGTCTCCCCCGCCCCCGCCCGCTGCCAGCTGCCAGCTGCCAGCAGCACCGCCCGAGGCCAGGTCTCCACTGCCCTGGGAGCTCAGATTTCCTAAGGAAGCAGCCACCAGCCCAAAGCCACGGCCAACACAGGAGAAGGTTCCGGAAGCTCCGGGCACACCTCTCGCCTTTCAGAACGGCCCCGGAGCCAGCCTTTGACACCGGAAGCAGCGACTGTTTCTTTAGACCAGCAGCGGTTCTCAACCTGTGGGTCTCGACCCCTTTGGGGGTCCATCGACCCCATCACAGGGGTCGCCTAAGACCATCAGAAAACACAGATATTTACATGACGATTCACAACAGCAGCAAAGTTACTGTTAGGAAGTAGCAACGAAAATAATGTTATGGTTGGGGGTCACCACCACATGAGGAGCTGCATTAAAGGGTTCCGGCATTATGAAGGTTGAGAACCGCTGCTTTAGACAGTTCCCGAGCCTGTAAGCAAGGACACACCCATCCTGCCCCAGAGAGAACCCGGAACCTTCTCTGGGAGAGCCACCGCCCCCGATCCACACCCGGCAGGGGCCCAGGTGCCCCACCGCCCAGTGGGAGCCGGAGCCGGTCAGGCACCAGCTTTGGATCCGAAGCCCCGGGCTCCTCCCGGGCACCGTCCCTGGAGCTGTGTGACGGTGAGACCTCGCTCCACCTCTCTGAGGCTCCCTCTCCTTCCCACACCTCGCCGGAGGGGCGTCTGAAGCGCCTAGAAAATCCCGTTGGCGGCGATGACTGACAGCAGCCTCACCTGGGCTGCGGGTGGGGAGGGACACGGGACGATGGCATCGCCGAGTGGCAACCAGGTGCCAGGGCCCGCCTCGCCTGCCAGGCCCCCGCCTCCTCCTCCTCCCGGCAGCCCCAGGCGCCCACTGGGGGCCCCTTCCCTGCAGGAGTTCGGGGAAACCCTCGGGCTGGGCGGCCTGCAGAGCACTGAGTGCCTCACCATGGCCGCCGGAGACAGCGTGTGGGCGGTGGGCCCTCGCCCCCGGTGTGACCCTGGGCCACGCCCACTCCATGCCTCAGTTTCCCCGTTTGTGAAACCCGGAGCTCCCACGGGGACATCCCAGCGTCTCGGGGCCTCAGGCCCCAGGCCACTCAGTGAGGGGGGAGCAGAGACACATCCCTCTCCCCCTCCCCCAGCAGCGCAGAGCGGCCGGGGCGCGAATTCTCCTGACAAACCGTCTCCTATTCACGGCTTCACGGCAGGGGAAGTGGCCGCGGGAGTAAACTACTAGCCCAGCGGAGTGGAGAGTCTGCTGGGAGGGGGCTCTAAGCCGAGGCGCCCTGCCTGGCTCCGTGGCACTGCCTCTGCCTCTCCTCCCTCCCTCCTCCTTCCCCTTCTCTCTCTCTTTCTCTGTCTCTCTGTCTCTGCCTCTCCTCCCTCCCTCCTCCTTCCCCTTCTCTCTCTCTTTCTCTGTCTCTCTCTCTCCTCCACCCTTCACTCCCCGCCACCTTCCCCCGTTCCATCGATCCCTGCTCGCTGCCTCTAACTCCCTCTCCCGCCAGCCCACCGGCTTCCCTTCCCCGTGGGAGATGCCGACAGCCGCAAGGTCACCCTCCTCGTCGTGAATCAGCGGAAACTGACCCGCGGCATTTCGGGGGGGCGGTGGGGGCAGCCGAGGCAGCCGTGGGGGGGGTGCTGTTTGGGGACTCTGTGCTCTGTGGAGCTCTCCTCCCGCCAGCCCTCACTCAGGGAGAAGGGCCGGGAGCCAGGGACCAGTGTCTTCCTGGGACTCCTGCAACCGAGGGGGGGGCCTCCGGCAGCCGCGGCTCGGACCCCTCCACCCCCGACCCCAGCCCTGGCCCGCCTCCACGGGCATCTCCTGGCAAAGGCCCGCTCGGACCCGGAATCTGACCTGGCTGCAATGGAAGGAAATGGAATCTCACTCTGCCCCCTCCCCTCCCCATCTCCACATTGTGGGGGAGCACAGGGGACCTCCTTCCAGAACCTTCTGTCTGAGACTGGACCCTAGGACAGCAGGAGCCGGGCCACCCTTGTCCGGCCCCTGAGGTTGTTGGCTCACAGTGGGTGCTGAGCGAGGGCCTCAACCACCGGATCAGGGGAGGTTTGCAGAGTGCCCACTGGGTGCCCTTCCGAGCTCACCCCTGAGTCCCACTCTCTGCTGGCCCCAGAGGGTGGGGGCCTGCCTGGCACCACCAGGGAGGGCTGAGCAGTGACTGGGGAGCTGGGAGCAGCCCCCACTCTGACTTCCCCAACAGAGGAGCCAGCCAGCCTTTCCCACGACCTTCGACCGTGGGGGGGGGGCAGGAGAGGGCAGAGCTGTCCAGGGGGGGCTAGCTGGGAAGCAAGGTCAGGGGGCAAAGGGCATAGACGCCCAGCACTGCCTGCCCGGCCCCTCCCCTGTGGAGGGGAGGCTGGGGTCCGGCCAAGGCTGGAGAGAGGGGTGGGGAGGACTCTCCAGGAACCTAGGTTTTATTCTTAAAAAAGGAGAGAAGGGCCGAAACCGGTTTGGCTCAGTGGATAGAGCGTCGGCCTGCAGACTGAAGGGTCCCGGGTTCGATTCAGGTCAAGGGCATGTATCTTGGTTGCGGACACATCCCCAGTGGGGGGTGTGCAGGAGGCGGCTGATCGATGTCTCTCTCTCATCGATGTTTCTAGCTCTCTGTCCCTCTCCCTTCCTCTCTGTAAAAATCAATAAAATATATTTTATAAAAGGAGCGAAGGGACGCCCTCTGTTGTGTCCTGGGCGGGTGTAGACTCTCCCACGGCGGGTTTCTAGGAACGGCTGGGGTGGGAACTCATTCCTGGCGGGTCCCTGTGCCCCTCGTCCCCAGGGGGCCCCACACCCCAGCCCCTCCCCTGCACCGCGTCACTAACCAGATGCACAGCATCTGCCTGGAGAAGGGATGGCTCCCTCTCCATGTGCATCCCTCTCCCCCTCCTCCTCCCCCACCCCCACTGTCCTCGGGAACTTGGTGGCAGAGTCTGGCTCACCCTCCAGTTTTTTCTTTGCTCTAAGCTCCTTTCTTCCGGTGTTGGCCTGATCTCTGGGGGTGCTGTAAGCATCCTCATTGGCTGGAGAAAGGAGAGCCCTCCCCTCCTCTCCCCAGCCTGGAGCTCCCTGCCACCCCCCTCACACCCAGGGCCAGAGGGCAACCCCGTCTCCTCCTCCTGGTGCCTCCCACCTCACAGCCTCACCCAGTCCAGCCAGGAGCCAGCCTGTGCGCAGCTCCCCCAACCCCGTCTCTGCTACCCCTTCCTGCCCACCCTGCCCCCCTCCACCCTGCGAGACTCCCACCCAAACAGCTCAACGCTTCCATCTACCATATATTTTTAAAAATAAATAGAAGCAGCCCGGCCGGCATGCCGCCGTGACTGTGCGTCGACCCAGGAACCAGGGGGTCACGGTTCGATTCCCGGTCAGGGCACATGTCCCGGTTGCGGGCTTGACCCCCGATGTGGGGCGTGCGGGAGGCAGCGACCCCTGATTCTCTCTCATCGTGGATGTTTCTGTCTCTCCCTCTCCCTCTCCCTTCCTCTCTGAATCAATGGAAACACATTGTTTGTTAAAAAGTAATAAGGAGCGAGGGGAGAATGAGGACCGAAGGAAGGAGGAATGAAAGACAGAGAGAAACTGGGGCGGGTGGGGAGGGGGCAGAGGGGGAAGGGAGCGGGTCCCTCGAACCCAGCCAAGTGCATTATCGATTCAGGACTCAGAAACTGCTGAGGGCGGGGAAGGCCTCTCTTTAAAAGCCTGTGCGAGGCCCAGCGGCTTCCCAAGGAGCCCGCTCTGCTGACATAAATATTTTATCAGCGCGGAGAGAGCCGCGCGCAGGGCTTAAACGCTGCGGTGGAGGCGGGGCGGGCGGGGGCTCCGGCCGGAGCGCGCAGGGCAGGGCGGCTGCCTGTGCCCCGGCCCCTGGGCCTGTGGGGAGTGTACCCCCTCACCACGCCCCCCCGCCCCCCAACCCTTGGCTTCCTCACTGAACAGCAGAACAATAGGGTCTCCTGGTTCCTGAAGGAGGCCCGGACTGACACCCCTGGAAGGGGAGGGTCCAAGAGGGGGTGCGGCTGGAGCTTGACTCCTCTGCCTCTGTCCGCCGCTGCCTGCACCCCCAGGCACACCTGGGACCCCGCACTTGGCCTCCAGGTGGGAGTGTCCCCCAGAGACGTCCTTCAGGCGGGGCCTGAGAAGGGCGGGGAGGCCGGGCCTGCGGGGAACTGGCGGGCGTTCTGGGAGGCTTCCTGGGGGAGGTGGGCTCTCAGCAGAGAGCTCAGGAGGCCGGGAGGGCGGAGTGGGCAGGTGGAGAGGACTGGCCACTCCGTGAGGAGGAGTCCCTCCGTCCAGGGACCACACAGAGGGCCGGACCCGACACGCCGTAAGCCACAGGGACAGAGGGTTCCTGCTTCAGCAGGGCCAGCAGCCGGGCGGGCGGGGCACAGGGGACGAGAGAGAGGGAACGGGGAGAGGCCTGGGGCTGCGCAGACTTGACAGCAGCTGCAGGAAGGCCCGGCCCAGGCCAGCCAGCCTCCTTACAGGAAGAGGGTAGGAATCTGGGCACAAAGGGAGCCAGGCCCCACGGCCCCCAAGAGCCAGCGAGGATGGAGCGCCTCCGCTCAGACGGAAGGTTGGGTTCCGATCGAACCCCACCCCCCCCTCGGGTCTTCGGATTGAACAAACCCTCCCTCTGGTCTGGGAGGGGCTGGTGCTTCCCAGGCTCTCAGACCCCACTGCACCCCGACAGCCCGGGAGCCTCATAAACACGGAAGCCCAGCCCATCCAGCACCTCGGGGGCTCCGCTCTGCAGCCCACTGAGCACCCCTCACGGGCGAGGGGCCCAGCCCTGGAGTCCCAGTGCCTTCCAGAAGGCTGTCTGTCCCCAGACAGACCATCAACCCCTTTCCTCCTAAGGAGACACCCCGTGCAGAGTCCTCAGTGCAGAGTCCTCACGGGAGACTCAGCTGGGGGCGCCCCAGCCAACCCCACAGACCCCCAGGGACAGGTCCGGTCCTGGGCACCGGGCTGACCACGGCTTTCTGGGGGGCTCCGGGGACAGCCGGGGTCCCGGGCCTCGAGGGCCTGTGATGGGACAGTCTCCATTTCCTCCCTCCCCCTCCCAGTTCCCGGCCTGCCCCTTGGCAGAGCGGTGGCTACAGCCCTGGGCTCCCGGGGCAGGGGCCTGCCCGAGCCAGGCAGACGCCCAGCGGGGCAGCCGCCGCCCTCCCACGGGCTCCGCTCTATCTTTAGCGCCATCACTGTCCAGTGTCCCCCTCCCCCTCCCTCCCCAGAACGCGGCTCAGGTTCCCCCAGGCCCAGCGGCCTCCCCTGCAGCCGTGCGTGGGAGCAAGCACGTGGCCAGATGGACGTGCGAGAGTGGCCGGCAGCCTCTGCCGTGTCCCCAAGGGCAGGGGGGGGGGTGAAGCCAGGGGCACCCCTTCCCGCCCTCTCCTGCGGCAGGACGTGCTGGGGAGGAAGTCTGCTCACCCAGCACAAACGGCCGTGCGCATGCCCGTGCACACAAACATGCACACAGGCACACACACACAACAGCCTGTCTGTCAGGAGTTTTCTGAGACGCTCGGAGTGTCACATGCAGCCTGGTGGGGAGGGGGTTGGGCCTGGGCAGCCGGAGGTGTTGGTGCCAGGCTCCTCTACCTAGAAGCTGTGTGTCTTTGGGCGAGTGGCGTACCCTCTCTGAACCTCAGGTTCCTCCCATGCAAATAGGCACAAACACGGGATCTGCCGCATGGGTCAGCACCTGTGAGGGCTCGGGGAGCTGGTTAGGCCCAGGGCTCGGTATACAGTAGGCACTCAGACCCGGTGCCGGTCGGAGGAGCAAGAGGAAGACGTGGCATCCAGGAAGCCCTGTCTGCCCAGCTGGGTGGGCTCGGTGGCTGGGGCGCTGGTCCTGGGAAGGAAGGGTCCCAGGTTGGACTCCAGTCAAGGGCGTGCCCCAAGGCTGCATGCAGGCTGCAGCCCTGGCCCCCTGAGGGCCCTGGAGGAAGTCACCATATCCATGTGTCTCTCTCCCCTCCCTCCCCACTCTCTCTAAAAACCAATGGGAAAATATCCTCGGGTGAGGAGTAACAGAAAAATTCATTAAGAGCAAACCCTCAGACCATAGTGGGGGCCCATCAGCCATGAGAAGACGGAACAGGGGTTTTCCTGAGCTCAAGGCTCTGGCGGGGGGTGGGGGGTGGGAAGGGAGGGCGCCCAGAGGGACCCACAGGTGAGCTGGGGAGCCCTGCAAGTGTGGGCAACTCTGCGCGGTACATATGTGTGTGTGCATGTGTGTATGTGTATACATGTCCATGTGCAGGCATGCTTGTGGGTGTATACGTACATATGAGAGTGCTCATCGTTCTAGGAAAAGCACAGGGATTCTCACAAGGGCTGTGATCGATCCCCGCAGGTGGTGTCGCTGCAGACCTGGGTTGCTCTCCTGCCTCTATTCCAGGTCTTCGGGCTTCTGGAGTCATGCTCTGCGCCCCCCCTTCGCCCCCCTGCTCCCGGAGCCTAAAAGCCCCAAGGCTGGGCCGCACCAGGACTGCGGGGGCTGGAAGGGTGATGCTCAGACCCCCCAGTCACAGCCAGATATATATATATCCCAAAGGTGGGGGGGTGAGATACTGCAGTCACCCGCTCCTGGCAGCCCCTCCAGGGGGAGCCTGGTCCCCAGCCCCGTGCTGTGGGCACGGGTTTGGTGGGCGCCAGGTTGGGGATGGGGACGGGGGCAGCAGGCCTCTGCACAGCTGCCTCTGTTGCTGCCATGCCTTGCGCTGTCTCTGGACTCCGCAGGGGGAGGGGCCCCTCCTGGAGCCCACGGTCCCGGGAGGGCTGCCACTTCCTGTGGGGAGCGGCCCCCGCGCCCCGTCTCGCTGGCCTCCCGGTCACCTCCACCCCGGCCGCCGGTCATGTTTCATTTCCTCCCGCTCCCCGGTCGATGCTTGGAGTGGAGTGGACAAATGACTCCGGCGGCGGGCGGGAGCCGCAATGAGGGCCGCGGGTCCCAGCGGTCCCCAAGCACCAGGACCAACGGCGGGGGAGGGGGCAACCCAGGCTTGGGGGCCGGTGCTTTTCCCAGGAGGGGGAGCACCAGGAGCCGGGGCGGAGACCGGGACGGAGCCACAAACACGGACCCGTTTCATTCCTTTCCACAGACCTGCGAGGAGGTGGCCGCTCTGCCGGTGCACCCCGAGATCGTGGCTCCCCTCTACGCACAGGGGCTTGTGTGCTTTAGAACAGGGGGGGGGCGGGGAGAGCAGTGGTCAAGGCCCCAAAGTCAGGCCCTGGAGGTGTCGCCGCTGTGCAAACCGGGGTGACCCCTCCCCTCTGAGCGCTGCCCTGTCCTGTCCCAGTGTCCTCTCCTGTCATAGCACCCTGTCCACCCTGTCCCATCACAGCGCCCTGTCCCGTCACAGCACCCTGTCCCGTCTCAGCACCCTGTCCCGTCACAGCACCCTGTCCCATCACCCGCCTGCTGCTGTGGAGGGACGCGCTGCACAGAAGTGCTTCCCAGATGCCGGCCTGCAGGTGCGTCTGAAGACGCACTGGACTCCCCAAGCACTGGGTTCACCCCCGGCGCCCACTCCCTGCGGCTCCCGGCGGAGGGTGGGGCCGGACCCGTGCGTGCGGGGGGCTGGGGCCCTGGGGTCAGCTCCAAGCAGTGCCCCGCAGAGGCCTGAGCCCAGCTGAGCAAACACCCTGACCTGTGGCCACGCCGCCGAAGGCTGCTTTCAGGCCACATCCCGCTCCCCCCAAGTGCCCCTGGGAGGGCGCCTCCTCCCCAGGCTCCAGCCCACTCTTTCGTTTTGTTGTTGTTTTGGGTTTTTTTAAAAAATTATTTTTGCCCTGGCTGGTATGGCTCAGTGGATAGAGCATAGGCCTGTGGACTGAAGGGTCCAAGGTTCGATTCCGGTCAAGGGCATGTACCTTACAGCAATGACATTTTTAAGTGGCTAATTTCATATGATGTCAATTTCACCGCAATTTAAAAATGAAAGAAAAAAATTTTAAATGCCTTCATCACAAAAATAATATTTTTAAACTATGTGTGGTGGCGGATGCTAGATACACTGATTGTGGCGATCCTTTTGCAATATATATACATGTATCAAACCATTATGTTGAACACTTAAAATGAATACAATATTACATATAAACTCTACCAATTAAAAAAATAAGTGAGCTTATCTGTGCTGTGGCATTATAGCTAGCACTTGGCTTGCTTTTCTGAGTTTGGGTGTTCATTTACGAGAATTCTATCTAATAAAGGAGTAATATGCAAATTGACCATACCTCCACTATACCCACAAGCCATGCCCACCAGCCAATCAGAAGCAAGTATGTAAATTAACCCAACCAAGATGGCTGTGGCCACAAAGTGAACAGAAGGCTTGGGTTTCCCTGACAATGAAGGAAGCCAAGCTTCCTGCACACCCTGGCCGGCCCAGGCCTCTGCTCAAGGCTACAAAGTTTCAGTCATAGAAGGTAAATAAATCCCAACAAAAATGGCTGCGGCCACAGAGGGAGCAGGAGGCTTGAGTTGCCCCTGGTGATGGAGGAAGCCAAGCTTCCTGCATAACCTGACCTGCCTTGGCTACATTTATTTATAGAAGATAAATCCCAGATCCAGGGCCTCCACTTGGGTCACTGGGGGGTGTTGCCAGCCTACAAATCACCACAGGCTCCTTGCCTAGGCCGCCCCACCCCCCAAGGGAACCCCCACCTTGATCTGGGACACCCTTCAGGGCAAACCAGTTGGCCCCCACCTGTGCACCAGGCTTCTAGCCTATCTAATAAAAGAATAATATGCAAATTGATAGTCACCCCAACGCACAAGATGGCTGCCCCCATGTGGACACAAAGATGGCCACCAAAAGATAGCCAGTAGGGGAGGGGAGTAGGGAGGAACCAGGCCTGCAGGGAAGGGCAGTTAGGGGCAGTCAGGCTGGCAGGGGAGTAGTTAGGGGGTAATCAAGCTGGCAGGCAGAAGCAGTTAGGGGCAATCAGGAAGGCAGGCAGGCAAGCAGTTGGGAGCCAGCAGTCCTGGATTGTGAGAGGGATGTCCGACTGCCGGTTTAGGCCTGATTCTACTGAGATTGGGCCTAAATGGGCAGTTGGATATCCCTCGAGGGTTCCCAGATTGGAGAGGGTGCAAGCTGGGCTAAGGAACCCCCTATACTCACCCCCCCTCGCATGAATTTCGTGCACCAGGCCTCTGAGAAAGGGACTTGAACTTGCAAAAGAAGCCTAGCGCTGTGCTAGGCCCGGGATACGCCCGGCTTGCCTCGCTCTGCACCGGGGTCCCCTCTGTGGTCTGCTTGTGAGCAAGGCTAACCCTCAGCTCCCAGAAGGCATCTGGCCACGGCTCGGGATCCGGTTAAACCGGGGCTGCGCGGCGGAGAACACCGGAGGGCGGGGGGGCCCGACCCGGCGTCCCAGCCGCAAGGAGGCTGCCGGGGCTGGAGCTGCGGGCGCCCCGCCCGCCCGCGCTCACTGCGCTCCAACACGCCGCCCCCCGCCAGCACTTGGCGTGTGCTCAGGGAGCGAGGAACACATTTTCATACATTTCAGCAAATCTGCTGCTGAGGAAAAACAAACCAGAACCCGCAAAGCCCGGCCCAGCGGAGCCGGTTCTGCCTCCTCTGCCAGCGCCCGCCCTCGGGGCCCTCCGGGAAGAAGCCTGGCCTCCTCCCGGCCCCGGGGTCCCGGGCACCGGCCCAGCCAGGAGCGCCTGGGCCAGGGCGAGTGATGGGGGCCGGGCTGGCAGCCACAGCCTGTTCTGGGGCGTGAAGGCGAGGGGGGCAGCTTGGAGCGGCCCTTTGGAGCCTGCCCAGCTCTGTGCCAGCCCGGGGTTCGGGGCTTCCAGGGCCCCAGCCTGCCCTGGGGTCTCCCCTCCCATACCCTTGGCCTGTCCCCCAGACGCCAGAGCTTGGCTATGACCTCACCGAGGAAGGTCGGGCAGCCTCAGTTTGTTCATCCATCAGATGGAACATTAACACCCCGGCCCCACGGGCTGAGGGACAGAGGCTGGAAGGGCTTTGAGGGACTGAGTCGGTGAGGGACTGGTCCCTGTCATCTCTCTCCCTCCCCCCTCTTCTCCCACCCTCACCAGCACTGCTCTAACCCTCCCCGCCGCCCCCCAAGGCCCGAGCCCAGCCCCAGCCACCCCGCTGCCCAGCCCCGGACCACAGCCCCCGCGACAGCCCCCCACCGGACACAGCTGGCCGTGGGGACCAGCCTCAGGTCTGTGTTTTCTGCCTTCCCTCCTCCTCTTGTCTTTCAAGCTAAGCCCCAGGGTGGAAAAGAAACCCTGTCTTTGGAACATCCACGCGGTGCAGGCCCCCAGCTGAGGCCCCCCCGTGCTGGTCTCATCTCCCTGGCACCAGCTGCTGTCCCCTGCCCAGCGCCAGCCCCACCTTCCGACGGGCAAAGCGAGGCGCAGAGTCCCAGGGACGCGCCACGGCCAGAGGGCGGGAGAAGGAGGAGCCCCCTGTGCGGCCTCCCCAGCCCCCTGTCCTCAGCCACTGCGGGTGCACCGGCCTGCTGTCCCCTGCTGTCCCCGCCCACCCCCTACCTCGTCACCTGCGGGGGGAGGGCTGAGGCAGGCGGAGAACATGCACGCTCTGGGAGAAAGTGAAAACACGCCAGCTGTCAGGGCGGAATGGAGACAAAGGAAGAGGAGCCTTCGGAGGGCGGGGCTACGTTTACTGGAAAGTTCTAGGGCTTCTAAGTCTCCGGCTCTCTTTGGAAAGATGCTCCCTCCTGCACCCCCACGCCCTACCCCTTGCTCCAGTTGCACTGCCCCCTCCCCACAGGGGGTCTGGACCAAACCCACTCTCTTAAGAAAAGGGGCAGCCGAGACCGGTTTGGCTCAGTGGATAGAGCGTCGGTTTGCGGACTGAAAGGTCCCGGGTTCGGTTCCGGTCGGGGGCATGTACCTTGCTTGCGGGCACATTTCCACTATGGGGCATGCAGGAGGCGGCTGATCGATGTCTCTCTCTCATCGATGTTTCTGACTTTCTGTCCCTCTCTCTTCCTCTCTGTGAAAAATCAATAAAATATATTTAAAAAAAAAAACGAAAAGAAAGAAAAGTAAGGGGCAGGGATCTCACTCAGGTGGCCCCGGGCCTCTCAGGCACCGGCTGCTGCTGCTGGGGGAGGAGAAGCCGGGGCCATGACATGTCTCGCGAGTGGAACTCTTCTTGTCCTGCACTGCACCTGCCTCTGGTGATTTTAGAGACCCGCTGGCTCTAACTAAGGGCTGGGCGACGCTCCGGTCCCACAGTTACTTCCGGCTTCGGGGCGCAGCCGTGCAGCCTCCCCGTGTCATCTGATCACAGCGCCCACGGAGCAGGGACCCCGGCACAGAGAAGCAGACTGAGCTCTGATCTCTCCTCCTCCTCCTCCTCCTCCGAGCAGCCTTCCTGGATTGCACCGCCCTTCCATCCACCCATCCATTTGTTCAGGAAGCGCTTACTGAGCACCGACTGAGCCAGGAGAAAGGGAGGCAAAGCTGAGCCCCGTCTTTGAGGAGCTGGAAATCCAGGAAGGCCGCAAACAGCAGGTGCATAATATCTCTTGTGAAATGAGTCTCTACTCCGTGCCAGGCACGGCTCTGACGGTCCCGTGTGTGTGTGTGTGTGTGTGTGTGTGTGTGTGTGTGTGTGTGTATTCTAGGACTAGCTCCGATTTGGGGAAATAAGGCGCAGGGAGGTTAGCCTCGGGTCAAAGGTCACACAGCAGGGGATGCCAACCTCTCCCTCTCTGCCCCCAGGGCCTAAACTCTTACCCCAGGAGCCGCTGCTTTGAGGGGCCCAGGTGGGGATGCGCTCAGACACCTGGGCTGGGGAGCGGGAAGCCTCCGGGGCAGGTGCTGCAGGGAAACGGGAAGGAAGCCACGGAAGGAAGACGCGGAGGTGAAGGAGCAGGCAAGGAGGGGGAAAGGCGGGAGGGGGGTTGGGGGGTAGGGAAGGGGGTAGCCGAGCCGCCTTTGTCTCTGACATCCCCGTTGCGTGTCCTTGTTGCTGACTTGGATATTTGCAAGCGTTTATCTCTATTTTCCTCCAGCCTGTGCCCGGGGGAGGTCAGACCTCAGGTCTAGGACTGGAGAGGTGCGCCGGAAGGAGGGAGGGAGGGGCCAGGGTGAGGTCAGGGAGCAGGCTGGTCGCCTCAGACACACTTTCTGAATGGGGAGGTCGGGCAGGAGTTGGGGCGTCTGTGACCCTGATCCCACGTGGTGGTCGACGTCACGGTGGGGAGGGACTGAGGCCTCCAAGGCTCGCCTGCCCCCCCCACTCCCCCCCCCACCTCCGCATTAACCAGCTGAGCAGACCCCCGGGGGGAGAAGAGGAGGGCCATCAGCTCTGCATCTGGGGAAACCGAGGCAGCGAGAAGGGAGAGCAGGTGTTGGGGAAGGTGTGTGCGTAGGCATGTGCTGTCACGCTTCCCCATCTGCCGGACCCAGGCCCCCTGCGCCAGCGCCCCTGAAACGCCGTGTGAGGCCCCTCTGTACCCCGTGAAAGGAGCAGGATTGTCAGACTGCGGTAAATGAGCCCGGCGTGGCTCAGCGGTTGAGCATTGACCCAGGAACCAGGAGGTCACGGTTAGATTCCCGGTTGGGTCACAGGCCGGGGTTGGGAGCTTGATCCCCAGTAGGGGGCGTGCAGGAGGCAGCCGACCGGTGTTTCTCTCCTCGATGGTTCTCCCTCCCTCCCTCTCCCTTCCTCTCTAACATCGGTAAAAGCTATCACACAAAAGCCTGGGCAGATGGAGCAGAAAGCCTCACGCTGGAACGGAGCGCAGGCCCTCGACACGCAGGGGGGTTCTGGGAGAGGAGGCTGGTGGGGCAGGCGCACAGCCACCACTGTCCCTCATCCCAGATGGGGAAACTGAGGCTCCCACAGTTCACAGACTGGCCCCCAGCTCTCCACGCCCGAGTGGAGTGGCAAAGCCAGGTCTTCAGATGCCAGGCCTGGGGCTCCTGCGGGGATATCCAGCCTCCTCTCTCTGGAACCTTCTACCCGTCTCTAGCGTTCAGGGGTCTCAGCTCCAGGCTCCGTCCGCTCACTGCCGGGACCCCTGCACTCTGTGCGTTTCTCCCTTAGCAGCGACCGACTGCCCCCTTAACCCGAAAGACACCCCCCCCCCCGGGAACGTCAGCCATTGGCCACACCTGCCGGCTAGGAAAGCCGTGCTCCAGGCCACGCCCTGCCTGCATCCGAGCCCCCCGGGGCTGAGGGGACCGGGCACTCTGCATGCCCAGCCAGGAGCGCCAGCTGCTGGGCCCGGGACTGCACCTGGGCAGCAGGTGGGGAGCTGTGGGTTTGCCGTGAGCATCACCTGCCTGGTCTGTGGCTGGTGCTATGCCCCCCCTTCTCACCATCTCTCTCCTGCAGCTCAGGGTTAGCTTCTGTCCCAAAGGCACACGGGAAGGGTTCCCCCTTCCTTTCACGGCAGCTGCCACCTCTTGGGGAGCATGCTCCTCGTGCCCACGGCACGCCCATCCCCTCAGGGTCCGAGTGGCAGCGTCCTCAGGATGAGAAGCCTCTCTAGGCCCCAGCTCCCCCAGACCCCACGGCCTCACAGCGGGCCCTCCGGCCGGGCCTGGGACTGAGGGCTGGGCGCCCCCTCTCCGGAGCCCTCACTGAAACCCGGAGCCCTGGGCTGGCAGCGCCCCCCTATTAATTCTCTCCGTGCACTCAGAGCCAATCCGCTTCTGTTTATTCATTTATCTTGGTCTTCCCGCTCCCGCCCCCTCCTCACGGCCTGGAATTTACAATCCAGTTCTCAGGGGGCTCGGCTGAAGGACAAAGCCTGGGGCAGAGAGGTCTGCACCCCGAACCTTGAAACGGCAGCCCCGCCCCTTTGCTCCCCCCACCCCAACTTCACTCTCAGGGTGCTCTGGGGCTCAGGCTCCTGGTGGTGGGGTGCTGGGACAGGAGGGTGGCCTGGGCAGAGGGGCCCCCTGGGCCCTGGCTAGGTTAAGGGGGCAGTGGCCCGCCTGCCATCACTGGGACGCCCCCTGGCGGCCGGTTGACACACCTGCTGGGCTGGAGGCGTGACACTGGAAATCCTGGGGCAGAAGCGACGCAAAGAAGGAAAGGCGGGGAGTCCGCCGAGGGTGCCACCCCCACAATGGGGAGCAAATGGCAGTTCCGCACGCTGAGCCCCTACTATGTGCCCGCACTGCGCCCCAGACCCCCGAGGGGCGGGCTGTGTCCTCGCCCCAGCACCGGGGCAGAGCAGAGCCCTAAGCGGGGGGAGGGAGGCCCAGCCAGCTGGTGGGGGAGCTCCCAGCCGCCTCCTAGACCCCGTGACCTTGGCAGGACTTAGGCAACTAATCCCTGAACGGGGATTAGCATTGCACCCCCACAGCACCCCCGAGACAACAGGCCCTGCTCCGAGGAGGTGCAATCCACGAGGGTGCAGGTGGGGGGGGCAGTTTGAATCCATCTGGGGGGGGACCCTCCTCCCTGCGAAAGCCAGGTCCCCGCCCCACCCCCACCCCCAAGGCAGCCTGCCCTCCGCCCAGCCCAGCAGCGTCCCCAGTCTCCTGGGCTGCACGTCCCCAGAGACTGCGCTGCCGGCCGCCTGGAATGAAGCAAAGGCGAGACGCCGAGGACAGAGGGAGGCAGGCGGGGTCAGGCCGCCAGGAGGGGGTGCTGAGAGCTCTCCCACCCCCCTCCCGCCGCCGCCTCCCGGCACCCCAGGAGGAAAGCAGGGGTCAGAAGCCTCTTCCCAAGCCCCGGGCTCAAGGGCGCCTCCCGGGGCTCAGGCTGCTGGGCATCAGGACTGTGGGGGTGACCAGCCTCCCCCCCGCAGCTGCACTGGGCTCTCTGTGGAGGCCCGAGGTGCAGGCGAGGCCTGGGACTTGCAGGGGCCGGTCACCTCCTCTCCGCCAGTCCCTGACCAGCAGCTGGCCCAGGGAGGGACGACTGAGCCGCTCGCCCCTCCCCCCGCCAGCGCATTAAGGAAATGATTAATATTTAAGAGCAGAAACACGGTGCAGACTCAGCCAGGAGGCAGAGGCGGACGCTGCCCAGGGAGCGGGCACAGAAGTCGCGCCTGAGCTGGGTGGGCTGCCAGCCTGCGGGGCGGACACCGAGCTGGGCTCCCTCACCCCTGGCCTTGTCCCTGACCTTCCGGGGCCAGTCTCCGCGCCCGTCCCCAAGCCAGCGCCGCTCCCGGGTCCCCACAGACGCTCCAGCCCCAGCTCCCAGCCTCTCCGCCATCCTCTCTCCCCAGCCACCCCGCCCAGCCACAGGGCCAGCTCACAGCTTCACCGTGCCCGGGTCACTGCCCTGCGAGGGACTGAGTGTCCCCGGGGACCGAGGCCTCCACCGGAGCCCGGCAGCGACGCCGGCTCAGTGCAGCCACAAACCCAGAGACGGAGGCCCTCCCCGCAGGACCCAGAGGCCGCAGACAGCCCGAGGCTGAGGCCGAGCCCTCCCTCCCTGCCTGGCACGGGGCCTCCAGAGCAAGCCCCTTGGCGAAGGCGTTTCCCAGAAGCTGGTTTAGCAGCGCAGTGACTGGGGGACCAGAAGGCTTCCTGGGCTGGGCCTCAGTTTCTCCATCCGTGTGATGGCGTGGCCACAGCTCACACGTATGGTGCCCCGTGCCTGACACTGGCCTGAGCATTCTGCACGTACCAATCAGCTCACGTCCTCCTTACGTGACCGGGTGTGTGTGAGCGAGCCCCTTTCCCGGATGGTGGAAGAGAGGCACCCAGAGGTGCCCCGGTCCAGAGCCACCCCCACGGCTCCTACGTTGGGAGCGGGGAGCCACCCTGGCTGCGCGGAGGGCGGGACTCCGTGGAGCGACGCGTGTCCAGCTGCTGGCCCACGCGCTCAGGGAGCTGGCGGACATGCCCCGCTATTATTACTGTGGTTGTTGTTGTTAACATTCCCTGCTCTGTGGCACCGGGCAATGGAAACGGAAAGGGCACCAGCCGCACTGTCCATACTGGCCTGGCCCCTCCTGCTGGCCTGACCCCTCCTGCCTCCCTCTGCCCTTCCAGCACACCCGCTGCTGCGAAGTGCCAGCTGCGGCCTGGGCACACCTGGCCTGGCCTCCCTGTTTGCAGGACTAGATCGGATGGCACAGGAGGCTGAAGGGACGGACAGAGGGAGGTCAGCAGGTAGCGTGGCTGGCTCACCCAGAATGCAGACTTCCTACCAGGTGGGCGGGGCTTGCCTGGTGGGCGGGGCACATCTGGGAGGCTGGGACTGTGGCAGGGATGGTTTTCCTGGCGAGAAGAGGATCTAGCCTCCCCTGGGTGAGAACTCCCCAGCCCAGAGAACAATGTCACGTGATCCCTAGGGTCCTAGGCTGGCCGTGGCTTTGGCACCTTTCCAAGATGGGACAGCCCCTCCAAGCTGCATTCAAGTGGACCTTTGGCCCTGGCCACCCCCCCACACACACACACTCTGCTCCCCCATTCCCAGGGTCCAGCCCGAGCAAGCAGAGCCCCCGTGGGCGGGCGGGCGGGCGGACTTACGTGGGAGCAGAACCTCTCGGGGGGGTCTCCGCACGTGATGCCCTTGGGCTCCACCTTCACCTTGACGTAGTCCTTGAGGCGCATCACCTTGGGCTGGCAGGCGTAGAACTCCCAGGTGGGGCCCTCGTCCGAGGTCACCCAGGACTTGCAGATGTCATAGTCCCCGGCGGCGGGCAGGAGGCAGTGCAGGAGCAGCGCCAGCAGGCCCAGCATGGCGGCGGCGGGGTCCGGGGGGCGCAGGCCGGAGGGGCCCTGCAGAGGCGGCGGCGGTGGCGGTGCTGGCGGTGGCGGCGGCTGGGTCAGGCGGGACTCGAGGCCTCAGCATGGAGAGGCCGCATCTGCCCGACGGCGCTGGGGGCGGAGGTCGCGGCGGGAGCGGCGTGGAGCGTGCTCTTTGGCCACGGCGTCCCTCAGACCGCTGACGGGCAGGTCCCCCGGCGGCCCGGCCCCCGCAGTCCTCCTGACCTTGGCATCCCACCTCCCCCGCGGGGGGGAACCTGATCAACTCAGGCGGGCTCTCCGGGGGTGGCCGGGGAGGATGATGGAAACGGGATAGGGCAGCGGTCCGCGCGGGGAGCTGGCATGGGGCCGGATCAGAGCGCCTTTAATTCCCGTCCTTCCCGCCGGTCCTGGTCTTTAAAGGGCCCTTCATGTGCGATGTGCTCGCCACTCCTGCCAAACAGCCCTCTGGCCTGTGTGTAAAGATAAAATGAAATCAGGAGGCGGACGCGTGCGCGGCGGACCTGCTCCCTCTGCGGGGACTGGACTTGGCGTCTCAGGCCCATAAAAGAGATTTCTTTTCATGCGAGTTGAAAGTGGCGACGATTGTGCGGCGGCTGGACTGCAACAGAGAAAGGAGGTGTTAACTGGGGGGGCGGAGGGGAGAGTCGAGGGGGGAGCTTATTTGGCTCTGCCCTGGTGGAGTCCCCGCGCGAATGGCGGCCGGCTGACCTTGGCTGGTAGCCATGGGCAACTTATTATGAAGTTGCTGGGACTTGAGCTCCGTCCGGGCGGGCGTACTACCCGGGGCCTGGCCGGTCTTTCATTGTAAGAGGGAAGGAGAGCTCATTAGCAGCCACACCTGCAACAAATTAAAAAGAGAAGAAGGCGGGAGGGAGATGGAGAAGAACAAAAGCTCTCGGCAAAAAAAATGTGCAAAAAAAAAAACCACAAACGAGGCTGCGTTAGCGAGGCCTCCGGAGGAAACTGGGTTATTTTTATTAATATCGGAGCTGCGCATTTGCAGGCTGGGCGCCTTATGAAAAAAAAAAAGGTGGTGCGTTTTCTCCTCCCCGAAGCGGCCGGCACCAGTGTCCTTGCGTGGGGTGGGTGACTCCCTCCCAGCAGCCAAGAATGAATGGCTGCTTTGAAATACCCGGACCCACACGTCAAAACGGCAGCAGGGAGATGGGATGGCACCCCGAGGCGCCGGTGGGCGGGTGGTGCGCACAGGTAGACAGCGGGCGGCCGGGGAGCGGGCCAGAGGCCGGATAAACCCCGAACCCGAACCCGAACCTGGCGCTGAGACACGAGGGACATGGAAGACCTCAACCAAAGTGACAACACTCTTGTCACTTGGATGCCCTGACGGAGGCCAGCGTTTTGCCACCGTCCGTGGAGGGCCTGTTTATAAACGGATCCCTATTACGATGATGGCTCTTCCTATTTTAAGCGGCCGGCAATTATCTTAAAAAGCCCAAACACGAGTGACTAATACGGATGTGTCCTATGGCGAGCCGCACGAGCCGGGTACCGTGCTGTGCTCCCGGGCCGGCCGGGGACAGATCCATCGCCAGGAGGCCTCCAGCCGGGGCGGGAGCCAAGAGGGCAAAGGTCACCGCAGTGAGTCACTCAGGGTTCTGGTTCTCCCGGCGGCAGTCACTGCGTCTCAGTCCCCCCAAGGGCTGCGGCTGTGGTGTGACCCAGCCAGGCCACCGCCCCCCTCGCCTCACCTCGCCCGCTGCCACCCACTCCAGACACTCAGTGCACAGAGAGGGCCCCTCCACTGTGGGCGAGTCTACCCCATCCTCCTCCTCCACCCAGACACACAAACGCACTCCTGCCCGCGGGACACACCGGGAGGGGGGGGGGGACAGGGGGTCCCCAGGGGGCTTGGCGACTCAGCACCTTCCCTGCCCGGAGCCCCAGGCCCGGGTCATCAATCTGAATTAAGGCGGCGGCCCCTGCCCCTCGGGCTGGCTGCAGCCGCTAGATGGAGATGGATGAGGGGATGGGGACCACGCTTTCCTGAGCCCCTCTGGCTGAGAGAGAGAGAGAGGGAAAGAGAGAGAGAAGCCTGTGATGAGAGGGGCTGCCCGGCCTGAAATCCACTCGCGGCTACAAAACTCTCACCAAGAGAGCCCGCACGGCGACTATTTTTACAACCCGAGAAGGAGCCGTAGTAAAAATAAAATAGCGCGGCCTGCAAAGGTTTGGATGCTTTTCTACCCCAGCCAGCGTGGTGCTGCCGCCGCCAGGAAAACAGCGGGTCCCCCACGAATCCTTCCAGCTCGTGTCCCCACTGGTCCCCAGCCAGCCAGGGAGGGCTCGGAGCTCCTTCACCCGGAGGACCAGCTGGGGGCGGGGGGGCAGATCTAACCCTGCCACGCGGCCCCTGGAAACCGGGGTGCACAACAACCTCATCATCCCCGGCCTCCAGCGGGGACCATGGAGACGTTTACAACCAGCCAAACGGGCGCCGCCACAAGATCTTCGGTTTTTGCCAAAAGAGCCCGAGCCGGGAGCGGGCGGAGGGAGGGAGGCCGCCGCGGTCCCCGGAACCGGGAGCCGGGAGCCGGAGGGCGGGCGCGGCAGGGAGGCGGCGGCGTCTCCCCGGGAAGTAAACCGCCACCTGCGCTTATTAAGAGCCCGAGGCCCCCGAAACCAGCGTTATTTCCCGTGAAGAGCCCCCTCCTCGCAGGGGCAGCGGGGCGCCGGCGTTAAGCCCGGGAATTAGATTCCCCCCCGTTTCTCCGCTCGCTCCCGCTCTGATCGCATTAGCGCCTCCCGGAGCGGGGAGCCGGCCCCCCGGGACCTGCCGGCTGCGCCCGGGCCGCGTGGGGAGCTGGCCGCCCGCCCGCCGGGGGCGCGGAGCCCCTGCAGCGGGGGGGTCCCGGGAGGGGGTGCTGCTGGGGGCTCCTGGGGGCACCTGAGGTTTTCCCTCTTCCTTCCCGGCGGGGCAGCCAAGGAGGGGGACCCTGCCTGAAGGGGGTGGCGCCGGGGAGAAAGGGGGCGTCCACCGGGGTTACCTCCCCTCCCCTGACCTCCCTCCACCCTCCCGCCCCGCGCCCCTGGGCGCCCCGCTCACCGCAGGCTCCGCGAGCACCGGCGCCCCAGCCCGGGAACCGCAGGCTTCCTGGGCGCCCGGAGCCCCCACGCCCGCTCGGAGCCCCGAAAAGTTGAGTGCGGGGCGGGGGCGCGGCGCGAGGAGGAGGAGGAGGCCGCGCAGCCCCGGGGCCGGGGGTTCGGGGGTCCGCGCTGCGCTGCGCTCCGGGGGGACGCAGCGAGCGCACGGCGGGCGCAGCACGTGGCCGTGGCCGGGCACCCCGCTTTTTGTCTCCCGAAGTTGAGCGCAGGACGCGGGGAGCCACTCAGACTCGCACTTCTCACGCCGGGGAGGGGGCTCTCAGGGGGGGCGTCCCCGCCGAGAGTCGCACCCCTTCCCCGGCCCCCCCGCATCCCTGTACCCCCCACTCCGCCTCCCCCCCAGGCCCGCAACTCACTCCTGGCGCCTCGGGGACCCGGGCGCCCCCCGTCCTCTTCCCCTCGTCCTGCGGCTCCGGCTCCCCCGTCGGTGCGCCGCCCCGTCCCAGGCGGGCTTCCCCCGGGTCCCCCCGCCCGCCCGCCCGCCCGCCCCCCGCGCGGCCCCCTCCCGGCCCCGCCCCGCCCTGCGGAGAGAAGTTTCCAGTCCCGGGGCGGCGAGCGGGCGGCGGCGGCCCGGACTGACTTTCCCTCCGCAGCTCGCACGGACCCCGGTTTTCTTCCCAGACGCGGGAAAGGGGTGCCGGGGGGCGCTAGCTGCTGTGGACATTAAATCGGGGGGTGGTTGCAGGGCGGGGAGCGGGGTCGGCCGCAGAGAAGGGTTCGCTTCCCCTTTGCAAACACACCCAGGCGTTCCGGCCACATCCACGCGCACCCCACCCGCCGCGCACCCTCCCCGGCCGCCAGGGGAGAGAGAGACCCCGGCGGCGGCGGCGGGGACAACGGCCTCCGCGGCGGCCGCGACCCCTTTAAGGACGCACCGCCCCGCGCGCCCCCGGCCGCAGTCGCTACTAAGTAACTTTTGCCTCCCGCTCGGCCCCCGCGCTTTAAGAGGGAGCCGGGCTGGCCGAGCTGCAGCCGCTCTGCACCCCCCTCAACACCCCCCAATGCTCGCCTCCCCGGGCTCCCCGCTCCCCGCTCCCCGCCCGCCTTACCCGGCTCAGCTCGGAGCGGCGCGCAGAGACCGGAGGCCGAGGACCGCCTCGCCCTCGGGTGGCGCTGGGCGGTGGGGGCGAGGGCGGAGGAGGGCGCAGGGCTGCAGGCCGTGGCTCCTTCCCGCACGGCTGGCTCTCCCGCGGCTCCCGCACGGCTCTCCCGGCTCCCGCCGCCGCCGTCAGAGTGGAGGCGCAGCCGGGGAGCCCTCCGGCCGCCGCGGGGGCCGCTCGCAGGCGCCCCGGACACGCGCGCCGGGGGAGGGGGCCGCCCGCGCCGCCAGCATCGCCCGCCCCGGCCGAGCGGGAGGTCGCCGCTAACAAGTGCAAACTTTTGGGTCCCCCCGGGCGGCTCGCCGCGGCCCCGCGCGCCCGCGCCCGGCTGCCCCCGGCCCCGCGGGTGGGCTTCGCGGCTGGTCCTCGGGGCGCGCGGGCATCTCCCCCCGGCCCGGCCCGGCGGCGGGGCGCGTCTCCGGCCCCCGGCGCTCCGCGCTCCGCTCCAAGTTAGCGCGGAGGCTGGATGCGCCGGCCCTCGCTCGCCACCGCCATGGGCTTTTTATCTCTCGCTCTGATCCGGGGCTGCGTAACTTCCTCTCCGTGTGGCTCTAACACACCATCCCACCCCGGAGCCGCGGGCTTCTTAAAGGTGCAGGGAGGAAATTCCGCGAGCGGCCCCGGGGGTGGGGGTGGGGGGGGCGCGCCCCGGCCCTGGGAGGGGCCCCGCCCCGCAGGAGCGCCCCAGCAGGCGGCGGCGGCGGCGGGAGCGAGCCTGCTCTGGGGGGTCGCTGGCTACACATGTCCTCCGGGTGCAGAGCGCATCCTCAGCCCCGGGCAGGGCGGCAGCAGCTTCCTTTCCCGACGAAACCCAGGGGCCTGCCTGCCTGCCGGGGTGCCAGCGCCCATGGGCGTGAGGGCTTGCCCCCTGGCCCCACCCCCCCGGGGAAGGGGACCCCGTGAGTCAGTCAGGCCGCCTACCCCACCAGCCCAGGGTGCCAGGTGCTGTCTGCTCTGACTCCCTCCGCCCAGCCCGCCAGGCCCCCGAGCAAGTGGGTAAAGGGGTGGGTGGGTGGATTTGGGGAGATGGGGAGGGGGAGCGATGTGAGCGCACCACCAGAGCCTGGATACCAGCTGACACATGCCGCCTCCACCCTGATGGGCCCTGCTTTGCAGCCGCTGCTGGCTCCAGAGGGAGGGAGAGCAAGCAGAGTATAGGGGGGCAGGAGGGGCTCAGTCCCTGGCCAGCAGGGGAGGAGGGTGTGGGAGGACCTCCTCCCGCAGGGGCCAGGGCAGAGGCCACCGGTGGGCAGCCCAGGGCTCTCAATCCCCATGGGGGTTCGCTGCCAGGCTGCCTGGGAGGGCGGCGGCGGGCAGAGCTTCAGGCCTTCCTTCCCCGGGACTTCCAGGGGCTCCTGGCCCGATCCGGGGTGCCTGCTCTCTGCAGCACACAGCAGGCATCACCCTCATTTAGATGCATCAAGAACAAAGAGCCTGAGGCGAGAGAGAGAGAGAGAGAGAGAGAGAGAGAGAGAGACACTCCTCCAAGGTCACAGAGGGTGTCAGGCGTAGGAGCAAGATGGGGCCCTTTGGTGTCCACCCTTTGCCATCTCCCACCTGCGCTCTTGGCTCCCCTCAGCTTGGAGGGGGCTGCGCTGCTGACCCCACTTCCGCTGCTCTCCCCGAGCAGCCAGAGGGTGCAGCGTTAAAGACTGGCATGTGCTTTAACAACAATAATAATAGCTGACATGTATGCAATACCTGTCTTATGCCCGGCTCCCTGCAGACCAGATGGTGTATTCGCCACTGATTCTCCCCAACAGCCCTGTGCCGTAACCGCCCTGAGCCACGTGCCTGGGGTACCTGACGCTCAGAGATGTTAAGTTACTGGCCCAAGGTCACACAGCCAGGGGAGTCTCGCCCCTGGGAGGCAGGGTTCTCGGGCCCCCGGGGTCTCCTGTGCCACTGTCTGGCTTGCTGGTTAACTCGGGGGTGCACCACGCAGATGGCTTGCGGGCCTCAGTTTCCCCATCTGTGAGAGGTGCATAGTGAGACTTTCTTTCCCAAGGAGGGCTCAGAACAAGGAGGCTCCCGCTGCCCATGGGCTCAGAGCCCACCCACCCACCGGCCACCGAGGGTCCACCCCAGGGCCAGCCCCGGCTGCCCGCTCCCCGGCCTCCAAGCGTCCAGCGGGCAGAGGCTCCTCCTCCAAGCACACAGCTCCCGATGGAGGGGAAGCCTTGGGCCTGCAGCAGGCAGCCATGCCCGCCTGCTGGTGGGGGGCTCCCTGGCAGACAGGCTGAGTGATGACCCCGCCCCCCCGCCCCCCCCACCCAGGCAGGGTCATCGATTCCTGGGCAACGCCCGCTCCTCCATCATCAGGGAGACTGGCTGCTGTCAGAACCGCCGACAAGGAGCGGGGGAGGATCTCACTGCGGCTCTTTAAACGCCGGGGAGGGACTGGCCTGGCCTGTGACTGCCGGAGGCTTTGTGGGTGCTGCTGCTGTGGACCAGCTTTCAAACAGCTCTCCGCCCTGCTCCCTAGGACTCCCCGCTTCTCCCACAGGCCAAGGCCGGCAGGCTTTTTCGGGGACCCATTCCAAGGGCCTGTCTTCCAGCTTCTGGTCTCCAGACCCTGGGGGTTTTGGGGGTGCGGGAAGAGCACTGCCCTGAGGGTCAGGGGTGAGGGGTTTCTCCCTCGCTTTGTGGCTGGGGGTCACCACGCCTCTGCTCCTGGCCTCAGTTTCTCCATCCACCCGATGAGGAGGAGGGGCTTGGCTCCAGAAGGAGGACACCCCCTCCAACCTCCCTGTGAGCTGCTCCTGAGTTGGCCGCAGGCCAGGCCGGAACTGCCTCCCAGCGCTGAGTTTCCAGGTGAACAATGAGGCGCTGGTCCCCGGGATGGGAAACAATAAGGCTCTAAGCCACGTGGGGACCAGGTGGGCGAGGAGCACCCGGCCTTAAACTTCATTAGGCGCCTTCTGACTAATGACCTTCCCCGCGAGGAGGAGAAGCCAAGC
>PVJN01006231.1:0-78513 GCA_004026805.1 Lasiurus borealis | reverse complement strand
TGGCTGGTTGTCAGTCCAGATATAGGGCTTATGTATTTTTGTCTGCCAAGAACATCTCCTCCTGAAAAAGGCTTACCCTCCCCCATTTAAGCAATCCTATCCTATATAACCTATCTATACCACTAAAAGCATAATATGTAATTAGACCGGGTCAACCGGCCATCTTCCAGATGTCCGACTTCCTTCTGGACAAAGACATAGTGGTGGGGGCTGAGGCAGAGGCTGTTAGGGGCAATCAGGGCAGCAGGGGAGGGCAGTTTAGGGGGTCAGGGAGGCAGAAGCAATTGGGGGCGGTCAGGCCAGCAGGGGAGAGCAGCTGGGGGTGAGATCAGGCCGGCAGGAGAGGGCCATTGGGATGAGTTCAGGCCACTAGTCTCATCATATGTATTGACTGAATGACTATTTATACAACAAGTTTTTCATGAGCATTTGCTAAATGCCAAGCATTGTTTTTAAGCCCTTGAAATGCATAAATAATAGAACAGATCAGGATGCCTGCCCTCGGTGGGGAATGGAAGGGTGACTTAGATTCTAGAACAAATGTCAAGGACAAGTTGGGTAAATAATTGAGGCGTTATTTAGATGACATTTTTACTTCTTCTGTACCCAGGCCTCCCTAAATTACATTTTCAGTTTGGGGTATAATTTGAGGCAACTACAGCGCTGGAAATTAATACAATCCTTCATTTGTCATCAGAGCTCTGACAGGAGCCATGTAAGTGAACTGTCAGTGTTCCAATCATGACTGTCCTATGCTTCACAGTGCTATGAGACATATTTTTTGAAACATCAATGAAAATTTGGAAATAGATTATTCCTCTCCTTTTTTATCCTCTTCTTTCTTGCTTCATTTTTCTCTGCTTTTCGCCTCCTCCTCTTTTGTGAAACAGCGTCAGAGCCCCCTGCTGCTTCCCCCTGCACTCTCTGCCTCTTCTCCTGCTTTTCCTTTTCCCTCCGCCCCGCCAATTTTGCATTTCTGAACACTGGATCAAAACTCATAGAGACACTATGGTTTTTCCTTTCATCCTATATGGTAAAGGTGGCGAGCAATTAATCTGAGCGAAATATATGTCACCCAGGGCTATGGATTTCATTTGGGAGCGGCAGAAAGAAGAGAGCCTCGCTTTAGAGGTCAGAGCAACCTCACAGTGTGGAAATTATTTTCATTTTATTACCGGCAAAGCAGAGTCTCAAGAGGATTAATTGTCTAAAGTCACCCAAGTCGTAAAGAACGTGTGGAAAACACGTTATTCAGCATCGTGTTGCTTACGCCCTTACATAGAAGGGACCCCTGAAAAAAAAATTCTCTCCTGCTTGAAGAATGCATTTTTTCTGGGGTTTCATTTATTAAAATGCACTCGAGGTGTTAAAAACTCAGGCTAGTCCCAAATAATGGCATTCCTTTAAAACAAATGGAGTCTTACAGGAATAGAAATATGCTATTATACTTGCAAAACGCCCACTTAAAAATGTGCCACCAGAATATGCTGTGTCTTCGTCTCTTCCTCCCCACACCCCGAGCTCCACAAATGGAAGTGACTCATTCTGTAGGTCCCAGATTCCGATGGCTGTGGTGTGACCAAAGACAGCCTCGGCGTCTATCAGTGGCTTCCCTGTGCCTTGAGCAGTTAGTTACACAGCCCTGGTGTCCTCAACATTATCTTTCGCAGATACTCTTTTTGACCAACTCTATTCCAAAATGCAGCCAGTATTCCTCTCTCTGTGTTAGTCCACTTGGCTCGCTAACCATTTGCAGTTGGACTTGTGCCAGGATGAGCCAGCTCACAAGTCACCAAGGGCCTGCTCACTGCCAAGGCCATGCAAGCCTTTCCCTCAGCCCCAGGGCTCCTCAGCCTTCCTGATATAGATAGATAGATAGATAGATAGATAGATAGATAGATATCCCCAAAAAGTATATGTGCACTTTAAATAATTATAAAGGCAGTGTTTATTAAAATAGTTCACCTTCAAAATTGAGCTATTGGGTATTAAAGAGTATATACATTCTTGGGGAGACACCCTATAAATGCATTTGCCGGCCTAATACTTATATTTAGAATTTTTTTCCCTAGCAGAAATTTGTTAAGAAGGCCTAGCCAGATTGACTCGGTGGATAGAGCGTTGGCCTATGGACAAAGGATCCCAGGTTTGATCCTGGTCAAGGGCATGTGTCTTGGTTGCAGGCTCCTCCCCAGCCCAGGCCCTGGTCGGGGCGTGTACAAGAGGCAACCAAGCAAGGTGTTTCTCTCACATCAATGTTTCTCTCTGACTTTCCCTCTCTCTTCCATGCTCTCTAAAAAATTCAATGGAAAAATATCTTTGGGTGAAGATTAACAAAAAAATAAAAAAAAAAGAAGGGTTAAAGGAGAAATATCCAAAGCCTTAGCCTCTAGGTTAGTGGATGTGAATCTCAGCTGGGAGATCCCCCAGAAATAGAGGGGCCCGGGAACAGTGGAAAATCTTCACAAAGCAGGTCTGGCAGATGACTTAGTGGTTGAGTTCTCAGAGGTGTGAGCTCTTGCTCTTCTCCCTATCCCTCCCCCCCCTGCTTCCTCCCTCCCACTCTCTCTAAAAATATCTTGATTGAGGATTTTAAACAGTTGAACTATTAACGTAGGGAGAGGAATTGGAAGGTTCTACCAACACCAACAAAAATAATTCTGAAAACTCCCTGTCAATTATTTCTCAGTGATTACTATGTGCAGTCTACCTGAGCCGAGAGCCAAGAGGATAATGCAGATGAGCCCGCCACGATTCTTGTCCCTAAGGAGATGTCGGTGTGGTCTGGGCCATGAGACACATGCAGAATCATAATTGAGTGGAAATTCCAAGAAGTGCAAGCTCACGTTAGGTGGGAAGTATAGCATCTGAGCTGACCATTTAAGGTGAACTGAGAAGGATATGTAGGAATCTAAAGCCAAGTGGAAACATTTTACCTACCCTAGCATGGAAGGATAAATAATTAAGACTTTACTTCCCTTCATTTCTGGATTCTTATCAACTGTTTGGAGATGGAATAATCCCAAGCATTTCCACCATCAAATGCCACTCAATTAAAGCAATATTGTGGGTTTACATGTGCAAGAGATTGTTAAACACCAGTTTAAACACCAGCATTTGCCATATGGAAGGTAACTCTACTTTCATTTAACACTCCGTTGTGAACGTATTGCTTCATTTCCTGAATCCTTATAAAATTATGATTGTTATCATATTCTTAGAAGACAAAGCCATATGCTCACTTCTACTTTTCTGATGCCTCGGAAACAAATTTTGTAGATGAGGTACCTGAACAATATGTGCTTCTCCTGCAAGGATCTTTCCAGAGTTCTGAAATGCTTTACTTTGTGACCGGTAAATCTCAGAGAGCGGATGTGTCCAAACTGCCTGGCAAAGCGTGCTGACTTTGATCCGCTTCCTCTTCCCCAGCGTCCGCAGGCTAACACAGAGATGGCAGTTTTCTCCCCTGTTCGATCCTGGGAGGAAGCGTGCTGATCCTAAGAGCCCTGCCTTCAGGCTGAAGGTGAAAATAATTCCTTTAGGGAGTTCCCCATACACACAGTCTGCAGTTAAGCTGATAAGCGGTGACATTGCATTAGGAGGTTACAATAATAGGATCACCTGAAATTAAGTTCTCGGAATGAATAAAATAAACCGATTACTCTGAGGTTTGCCTCGGCCTTGGGAAACGACTGGCAAGTCAGAGGTTCTGGAAAAATGACAAATAGATGACAAAAAGTGGGGTGTTCTCCTAAGGGGGTGATGTGTTTGAGAAGTGTTGTATGTGATCCAGTCTTTTCATTCAACAAATATCTATCAACTGCTCACTTGATGCTGGACACTCTTCAATCCGTGTAGTGCGAAGGCCATTCATTAGTGAGGGAATGAGGCCGGCTGCGTTCAGCACTGTGTCCTGTTACTCGTTCAGTGGACAAGTTCTTCCCAATGAATGGAACTCAGCACACAGCTGCCAGACGTGCACAGTGGATGGGCCACATGAGCTGCAAATCTTTCAGCTCTTAAATGCTCTAAGTACAGTGGTAGCTCGAGATAGGAGTGCCCTAACATACGAGATTTTTGAGATACGAGCCGTGGAACGAGTGATTTTTGCTTTGAAATACGAGCAACAGTTGAGATAGGAGTCGTCGCTCGGATCGGCCAGCTGCACACGACCCACCAGTTTACCACGACTCGAGCATCTCATAGTTTCCTACGCCTCAAGGTTACGGAACGAATTAAACTCGTATCTCAAGGTACCACTGTATTAATGTTTCTTTGATGATTTAGAAGATTCAGGATCTGTCAGTTTCTCAGGATTGTAATGAAAGTCATTACTATTAAGCCAATGTATTTGACTTTTCTGGCCATTTAGATATTTAGATCTTGGATATATATATATATATATGTATATCTTGTAGATATATATATACACACACACACACATGTATATGTATGTGTGTATATATATATCCACACATATATGTATATGTATGTATGTATATATAATATCTCTAAGATCTAATATATCATATATATTTTATCATATATATGAAAAAATCAGTTTGCTATAGTCTGAATAATTGTGTCCCCTCAAATTCACATGTTGGAATGTTAACACCAGTGTGTCTGGTATTAGATGACGGGGAAGGGGCTTTGAGAAGTGTGGAAGGTCATGAGGATGGAGCCCTCATGGACAGGGTCAGTGCCCTCCTGAAAGAAGCCCGCACAGAGCTCCCTACCCCTTCTGCTAGGCGAGAACCCCCTGAAAAGTCTGCAACCCTAAAGAGGACCTCCCCTGGCCATGCTGGCAGCCTGTTCCGGGGCTTCCAGCCTCCAGAATGACGAAAAAAAGGACTTTCTGTGGTTTAGAAGCCACCCCATCTGGGATATTTCGTTAGAGCAGCCCCAATGGACAGAGACACAGGTATTACTACAAGTTGCCAGTTCTAAAACCGCCCTACCTTTGTGAAATCATTCTCTTCTGTCATTTCAGGTACAGCAACTCGATTCTCTTCATGGGAGATAAAGACAGGGAGAGAGCCGTTGATATAGTATGAGTTGATTACAGCGCATTTTCCTATAATTTGGTAGTGAGCGCGCCTCGTTCAGATCACATCTTCGCTATGACACCTATTTTCTGATGCAATTCAATATCCTTAGAAATGGCTGGGAGAGGTGTAATTACCCCAAAATGCTGAGATTACGCGGTATGAAGTAGCCTACTACGGCGTCTTTATGCTGAAAGCTAGTTTGCAGGCAGGGCGGGATGTAGCCAGGGCTGCTGCCTCAATGGGATATCTTACTGAATTCATACAAAGGAAGGAGCCATTTTCGCTACAATGTTGGGGTCATGCTTGTAACTTGCCAAAGCAAATAGCGCCGTTTTCATGGAGGATGAAGGGTATATTCTTATGTGGGAGAGGGTGTGGGGGGCAGGTTATTTGTGTGTGTGTGTGTGTGTGTGTGTGTCGGGGTGTCATGTGATCCCCGGAGCTCTACAAGCAATTATTTGCTCTGCCAATAAAAAAGTGTTATGTTCCTGTAAAAAAGGGGTGTAGGTGGCCTGAAAATAGGTTTCGATTCGGTCATTGTACCGGGGTTCTGGGAAAACAGCCTGTTCTTTTGAATTTCCAGACAATCGTAATTTGTGCAAGACCTTTGCGCCATCATGATAAGTCCCACATCTTGATAAGCAAGCCTCGCCTTGGCCGAGCATCTGACGAAGGAGCACTGCACAGATAACGAGCACAGGGATGTAGAAATTAAATTAAGCAGGCACCAGGGGGAGGAGCGGATAGGGAAGGAGACGGTAATTAAAGCGGCAAACAGGCTGAGGCCTAGGAATGGAAACGTGTGCAAACTCCGCACATGTAAAAGCCGTTTGAACTATTTTGTTAATTTCTTTGACGTTTTGAATAAGCACAAAGAACGATGCAATGACATGGCCGTGTGAAAAAACCAATACAGCGGTACCTCGAGATACGAGTGCCCTAACATATGAGATTTTTGAGATATGAGCCGTCGAGTGAGCGATTTTTGCTTTGAAATACGAGCAACATTTGAGATAGGAGTCATCGTGCGGATCAGCCGGCTGCACACGACCCACCAGTTTACCGCGACTCGAGCATCTCGTGGTTTCCCACGCCTCAAGGTTACGGAATGAATTAAACTCGTATCTCGAGGTACCACTGTAGATGCCTCAAAGTGAGGGAAGAGGTCTCTCTGATATGGCACTTCGGGACCAAAGGGTATTTCCTAGACCCTTGCTACGCATGTGGTCTGCGGGCCAGGAATTTTCAGCATCCGGGGAACATGATAGAAATGCAAATGCTAAACCCCATTCTGGACCCACTGAATCAGACTCTGCGTGTAGTCAACTCTCCAGGTGATGGGATGCATATTGAAGTCTAAAAAGCACTGCCCTTGTTAGAACAGTTCATTCATTCCTTTACTCATTCATTCATTCACTAACCATTTTGGGGGGCCTGTTCCCTGAGCCAGACATGAGGTCAGACCGAAGGAGGGGGAGAGAGTGATAAATGTGAGTAAGACGTAGCCCCTGCGCTCTGGTAACACAGCGGACCAGGTGGGATACAGTGGAAGAGTGACCAGGGCTGTGCTTGCCTGAGGGATGCAGGGCCAGGAATGGGGCGATGCCCAGGGTCAGCCCCCAGCCCCTGAGTGCCGGCGCTGTGCTGACAGTGAAGCATCCATCTTGTATAAAAACTGCTATTTGAAGATTTTTTAAAAATATAGTTTATTGATTTTTTACAGAGAGGAAGGCAGAGGGATAGAGAGTTAGAAACATCGATGAGAGAGAGACATTGATCAGCCGCCTTCTGCACGCCCCCCCACTGGGGACGTGCCCGCAACCAGGATACATGCCCTTGACTGGAATCAAACCCAGGACCTTTCAGTCTGTAGGCCGACGCTCTATCCATTGAGCCAAACCGGTCTCGGCCTGTTTGAAGCTTCAACCCTGCTATTTGGCTTCTGTAGATGCTTGCCTGCTTAAATAATAAGGAAAATAAGACTATTTCAGAGAGGCAGGCAACCTTTCCCGGATGAAGTTATCAGTGCTGGTGCTGGGCCAAGCCTTTGGTTGAGATCTCAAAGCCCCAGCATGTAGGGCTCTTTAAGAGCTTCCAAAGGGGACCGGAAACAACCCATATTTGGGAGACAAAGAAGGTAAAAACATACAAATAGGGAAAGTTCCTCCATGTTGGGGCCGGAATGTGGAATACAGTTTCTCTCGGCCCTCACGTAATAATAAGGCATAATTCCATCTCTCTAAGTTAGCGGCTCTCAACCTTCCTAAGGCCACGACCCTTGCATACAGTTCCTCATGTGGTGGTGACCCCCAACCATGAAATGTTGCTGCTGTAATGCATCGTGATGTCAATATCTGCATTTTCCGATGGTCTTAGGCGACCCCTGTGAAAGGGTCGTTCTACCCCAAAGGGGTCGCAACCCATAGGTTGAGAACTGCTGCTCTAAGTGTTGCTTGGTTCTTCTAGGGTCTTCTGTAACCACAGCAGGCTGGGGGACCGGAGGAGGATGGGGAGGGAGAGAGAGAATGTGGCTAGCCTTGCCACATTGCCTCTGGGCACAGCTGTGGCATTTGCAGGTGAGATGACTAGTAGGCAGTTGGAGTCCAGCACAGGGGTCGTCAAACTCTGGCTGCAAACCAAACCCTGCCCTCCCTTTGTTTGGGCAAATAAAGTTTTATTGGAACACAGCCATGCTCACAGTTTGCACATGGTTCGCGGCTGCCTGAGCCCTCTCAGGGCAGAGGTGGGTAGGTGTGGGCGACCACGTGTCCCACCAAGGTCACAGTGTCTCCTCTCCAGCTTTCTCCAGGGAAGTCTGCCAGCCCTTGCCCAGAGCCTCCTGGAAACGTCTGGGTTAGAGGCGGCCACGAGGAATGCACAGCGTGAGGGGGTGGGCAAGACCATCCTGGGCGGATGTGCAGAAAGGAGAGGAAAGGTCAAGGTCGGGACCCGGAGACAGACACTGCTTCGTGTGCTTCCTGTGTCTCTGGGAGTTCTCTGGCCATTCACATGCTTCTCCTTTCTTTTCCTGGTGACTTTTGTAATAGTTATTATTCTATTACACGTGCATGAAGCCAAGAAACCTGCATTAGCTCAGCGAACCATCCTGTATGTAATCTGTAATCCTAATAATTCAGCGGGTTCTGCACCATAACACAGAACTTCTACCTTTCAGAGAAAGCTGTGAGTAAGTAATATAATAGTCTGGGCGTCATGGACAGTGAAGACTCCCATCTTCTTGTGAAACAGAAAGGGAAAATGTCCTTTCCTCAGGAAGTTGGTTTGCCAGCCTCCCGTGGCTGTGCTGAGGTGACTTCAGCTCCGGCCAAGTCCCTGTCCCCTCCATGCGGTCCCACAGCGGTGGTGACCACAGCTGGCACATTCCTCGGCTCTGCCTCAGGTTCCTGGGGGGAGCGGGAGGCTGAGGGCAGAAGGAGAGGGAATGCAGGATGCTTCCGGAGCAGGAAATAGTTCGGGGCAGAGAAACGGATGTGTGTTTGACTTCTGTAAGTCTGACAGCCAGTCAGTGCCATCAGCTCTTGTGTTCGTCTCAGGAGTCAGGCGGAGGTCTTGGTGCCTGAAGTAGTTTAATAGGATCACCACCACCAACAACAAAAAAGGCCTCAGGTCTCAGCTCTTAGCCCACCTTTACTGGATGAACCACCCAGTGAGGGGGCGCTGGTGGTTTCTGTATGTGGAGGTGAGGAGGAGGAGGAGGGGGGCGCCAGTGGGAATCAGCTCAGCCCCGGCACAGTCACTGCAGAAGCTACACGTCACCTCGTTGTTCTACTGGTAGGAGGTGCGCTCTGTCTTCTCAGGGGCCCGGCATGGTGGCTGGTACCTCACAGGCATCCCCTAGTTCAGCATACTGTAGACCAGTGGTTTTCAACCTGTGGGTGGCGACCCCTTTGGGGGTCGAATGACCCTTTCACAGGGGTCGCCTAAGACCATCGGAAAACTCCTATTTCCCATGGTCTTAGGAACCAACACACCTCGGTGTAGCAAAGTGTAGCAATATAGTTTACTGTTGTCATATGAAGACTGTTACCCATGCTATACCATGATTCAAGACAAAAAATTTCATTTATTTGTAATTAGAAATAAATATTTCACAATATATAATTACATATTGTTTTTGTGATTAATCACTATGCTTTAATTATGTTCAATTTGTAACCACGAAAATACATCCTGCCTATCAGATATTTACATTACAGTTCATCACAGCAGCAAAATTACAGTTATGAAGTAGCAATGGAAATCATTTTATGGTTGGGGGGTCACCACCACATGAGGAGCTGTCTTAAAGGGTCGCGGCATTAGGAAGGTTGAGAACCACTGCTGTAGACACTTCAGTTGTAACAGAGCTGCGGAAGTTACTGATCTCTCTGTGATGGAAGGTGCTCACCTCTGAGAAACCCTGGCAGCTCTAGGTTCACCTGAGATGGTAGTCTAGGTCAAAGGCACTGAGTCTCTGCATTTCCACAAACAACTTTCTCTTCAGCACATCTCTGCGGTCCCTGCGGGGGCTCATTCACAGTATTGCAGTGTTGGGGTTTACCCTCGGGCGTGGCTCACCTGGCATTTTTTTATTCTGGAACCGAGTGGCACCAAACGTTGTCACTTCTTGCTCAGAGTGAATGAGTGGGTGTTGCAATGCTAGTTCCTTTGTGTGACCTGCCCCCTCCCCCCTGCCCTACCACCCCAGCAGCTCCCATCTTTAGGATACTTCTGCACAGAGGGTGGAGTGTTGATGAGTAGGTTAAGGATCATCAGTATTTAGCAAGTTACGATTAGTGACGTTGAGCATCTTGTGTTTATTGCCCATCTGTAGGATCTCTTCGCAGAGATAGCTATTCCTGTCCTCTGCCCATTTGTTAATCAGATTATTTGTTTTTACATATTGAGCTATATGAGTTCTTTATATGTTTTGGATATGAAACCCTTATCAGTTATGTCATTTGCAAATATCTTCTTTCATTCAATAGGTTGCCTTTTGGTGTTGTTGATGGTTTTCTGTGTGGTGTGAAGGCTCTTGACCTTGATGTAGGCCCATTTGTTTATTTTTAGTTGGTTGACTTTGCCCTACGAGACATACCCAAAGAAATATTTCTAAGACCAGCGTCAAAGAGTTTATTGCCAATGTTTTCTTCCAGGAGTTTCATGGTTTCAGGTCTTACAATGAAGCCTTTAATCCGTTTTGAGTTTGTTTTTGTATATGGTGTAAGAAGGTGGTATAATTTATTTCTTTCCTTTCCTTCCCTTCTTTTCCCTTCCCTTCCCTTTCCTTTTCTTTCTTCCTTTTCACGTATCTATTCACTTTTCCCAATACTGGTTATTAAAGAAACTATCTTTATCCCATTGTATATTCTTACCTTCTTTGTCACATAGATTAATGTCAACTATAATTAAAAAATAAATTTAAAAAAAGAAACTAGGGCAGAATGAAGTAAATAGTAATCGGCTCAGCTTCAAGAGTGGAAGAGGCAGGCTCTAAGCCCTGGTTTCGGGGTCTATCCCAGCGGCTCTTTGAGGACTCACCTGAGTTTGTAACTCTGCTTTCCACCATTTTTCACTGTTTGCAACCCCCTTTTATGATTGGCAATAAGTTAAGAAAGGTTTCAACAATAAAATAAAGTTTAATGGGGAACAGGACTCGCATTTTGCTCACATTAGCTCACCGAACCCTTTCTGTCCCCGTGGTGGGCAGATCCTATCAATTTCTCTATTAAACAGGAAGTAACGGAGGCTTAGGGAAGTTAAATAATTTGTCTAGAGTCACAGCCAGAAAGCTGTGGGGCTGCATTAGAACCACATTTTATCTGTCAGACCAGATGCAGGGCTCTTAACTGCATGCCAATCAACAGCCTGAACTTTGCATGCTGGGGATTTCCGTCCCAGAGCCACCAACTGCTCTGATTTCTGCGGTTTCTGTCTCCAGAGGAGGCATCCATTGTCCCGCCCCTCCCCGGTGGCTCAGACACACTGCCAAACAGACGATGACAGAACCTGTGGCTTTGAACAGCAAGGGCAACCTCACAAAGGTTTGCCGAGGTAGCTTTTGGCTGGCGTCCCCATAGATGTGTGATTACATTTTCTGCAACGTTATTATAAAACATTCTCATTTTTGAAAGAGCTAAAGTCAAGTAAATATTCAGGGAAACATCAAAACCAACAGAGCAAAGGCTAGAATACAGCCACTTTCCTCACTGACATCTAGCAGCCAAGTATCCCAGACCCCAGTTGGAAGAGTAATAATAATGATGACCCCCAAATTTTTACTAGTTATCAGAACAGTCTTGCCCATTCCCCTGGGGTTCTGTCCTCTGGACAACTCTTTCTCCTTCTTCTGGTGCTCTCTTGTCTGTTCTTCCCTAGTCCAGGAAGTCCTGATTTATTGGGTGGTCGACCCCAGCCTTCGAAGACACACCTTCTTCCTGCCACTTCACATCCGATTTGCAGGGGTGCATCTGCTGAAGCCAGAGGCACCACAAAGGCTCTACCATTACTTCTTCCCAGAATCCAGTCACTTAAAATCAGACCCAGTGATGGGAGCAATTAGGTACATGTCTCCCACGGGAGAAAGTGGCTTCTTTCAAAGCTTGCTGCGACATTGCTCTGAAACGCCATGGCTTCTTCTACAAAGCAGTCCAGGGAAGAGTCTGACAGATCTGATGCCACATTTCACCGGTGGAAAATGGGGGAATGTGTCCACAGAAATGAGGTTCCTGGGTTATCTATGCGTTTCATTTCTGTACGCTTTCCTGATACTGCTCTCTGTGTGGACAGCCCCCCGTCTTATTGCAGGTGGACAGAGAGAGAAGTTTGACTTTGACCCCCAAGTGAAGGGCTCTCTGTGCCCTGCCTATACAGACAGTGCCGTGGTACTGAGGCTAATCCACGAAGCACGGACCAGCGGCCAGGTACTCCCAGTTTGGCTGACCCAGTCCCCACAGCTCGCCTCTGAAGATGGAGGTGCTCCTGTGATCCCCATTTTATAGAGGGAAACCAGGCCCAGAGAGCGGTTGACTAACGTGCCCAAAGTCACACAGTTCGTAAGTGGTAGAGCTGAGATTTGAACCCAGGATTTGAACCACTACCCCTGGTTTCAGACACTGCTCATTCTCCCCCTTCTCTACCTCCCCCACAAGGACAAAGAAGGTTTGTGCCTTTACAGATTGTATGGATTATTCAGCGAGATATTTGCCGTTCTAATTTAAGGCATACTGTGCGAAATCCAACAGCAGAAACATAAAATAGAATGCTCTTAAGTTCTAGATCTTTTCTTGTGATGTCAAAAGCCATTTGGGGGCAGGCATGGGGGCTGCTTTTCATCCCAGAGAATTAGCAACCCCTCGGGTGATTGTAGAAAACGAGGTAAAAGGAGAATAAGTGTTTTATTCAACCATCTTCTCCTTATAATTCACCACTAATAAGGGTCTGATGGCTTTTCTCATGTTGCTTCCCATCAGCTCTTCTTGTCTCCACCAGTGAGTCCCTGCCTTTCCTGGAACCCAAGGTTCTAGTCCATCCCTGGGGGTTGCTGCTTTCTAACACCCTGTCCCAGGGCCGGCGCCCTGCAGAACGTGTGATGTGGCTTTTCCCGCTAAAACGGAGCTCCGGAAAGGACCGGATTGCAAAGTCCCCCTTCCCATGGTGACCGAGCAGCCTTTGCAGATCTCCTCAAACTTCCGCAGCTGCGGCCCCGGCAAAACCAAACGGGCTCCGTCCTCCTCCTCACCGGGTGGGAGTGTCTCGAAGATAAAAGGCGGTCACTGATGAGAAAAGTCACCAGCCCCGTGGATGAAAGCTCCCTGTAATGCCAACATATCATTAAGCGGCTTTATTGGGATTTCGATATGGTCCCGTGGCTCAGAGAAGTAGGTCTCTCAGCAGATAGTATGCAGTCTCAGGGCCTCCTTCCAGAAAAGGCGCATTTACTGGAAATAGTGTTGAGTTAACACTATTCAAGTCAGGGACAGCCTGGAGTCGGGGGATAGGTGCCATTTGGGGAGCACTATCTGCCAGGCTTGGAGGCCTCCTGTGATGGGGCCCTGCCTGTCTCCTGACTTGGAGACTGTGAGACAGGGCTTTCCTCAGACTGGCACTCATTCTATGACTCTGCTGTCCCAAACTCTAGGTCCACCTCGTTTTGTTGTACTCCACTCTGTTGCACTTTTACAGATGTTGCTTTTTTAAAAAAATTTTTTAAATATATTTTTATTGATTTTTTACAGAGAGGAAGGGAGAGGGATAGAAAGTCAGAAACATCGATGAGAGAGAGACATCGATCAGCCGCCTCCTGCACGTCCCCTACTGGAGTTGTGCCTGCAACCAAGGTACATGCCCCCGACCAGAATCAAACCCGGGACCCTTCAGTCCGCAGGCCAATGCTCTATCCACTGAGCCAAACCGGTCTCGGCAACTTTTTTTTTGTTTTTATTTTTACAAGTTGAAGGCAAGACCTCCCGCCAGCAAAAGATTGTGATTTGCTTTGTTGTGATCTCGCGTGATTGTGGTGGTCGGGAACTGACCCTGCCTGTCCCCCAGGGCTGTCTGCAGGCAGGACATGCCCACATCTGGCCCGTCAGCTGTCTGAAGAAGTACGCTGCACTCACTCAGAGGCATGGCTAACCAGCTTCCTTCAGCCACGTCTGACACCATCAGGCCTGGAAAATTCTCCTTCTCCTCCTTCTCCTCCAGACACACTGCATTTCTTTTTTTTTTCTTTCTTTTTTGTAATTTATTTTATTGATTTTTTTGTTGTTGTTGTTTTACAGAGAAGAAGGGAGAGGGATGGAGAGTTAGGAACATCAATGAGAGAGAGACATCAGCCGCCTCCTGCACGCCCCCTACAGGGGATGTGCCCCCAACCAAGATACACGCCCTTGACGAGAATCGAACCTGGGACCTTTCAGTCTGCAGGCCGACGCTCTCTCCACTGAGCCAAACCGGTTTTGGCTGCATTTCTTCATTAATAGCATAGAGTGTGGTCCCCAGAAACACACACAGTGCTCCGGGTAGTCTGACCAAAGCAGACGGCCTCCTATCACCGGTAGCACAGCTTGAGATCAGAGATTTCCAGTAGCTTTGTTATCACAGCTCCTGGAGTTCCACCAATGGCATCTCTGCATCTATGTCATATGTCCTCCCACTGGGTGGACTCTTTAATTCTTGGGAAAATGTTACATTCATTTTTCTTAAATGAAATTCTGTTGAACTTAGTGCCAGGCTATGTATATCTTTAAAAATCCTCATTTTTCCATCTATTATTTACCCTTCCCAGGTGGCAATTCAAGCTCCTGGATCTTATTTCAAAAAGGGCAAAGGGCATACTTCTTGAAACGATGTTGCATTTAATTAGATCTCTTGTACATGGATGGTTTTGATAAGAATTCTCTTGCTTTTGATTAAACCATTAATGCAAATGTGGCCTCGGATAAAGACAAGAAATAGTTTTCTATCAACTAATTTGTGCCATTGGCAGTTGTCAGTCATCAAGGTATTTATCTGGTTTCTGGCCTGCGGCTTGTAACCTTGTCCAAAATTCTTTGCAGAAAGCCCTCCTGCCAGCTTCCCTTTCTCCGATATCCCCATCCCATGACTTTATTCTGGAAAGAAATCGCTGGCTTTAGCATGACTTGAGTTATTCTTAGGGAGACTGGGTTGGCTCCGATGGCACCACCATTATCAATTACCTTGACAATCTCTCCCATTTATAATTCCTGGGATCTATTTGCCGCTCAACCACTTATATCTTTGAGGGTTTTCCTTTTCTCTCTTTGAAAAGTTGAGATGCTTGCCTAACGCCTTACGTCTCGCACGGAGCACGCCTTCCTCAGAGACCTCTGCCAGAGGTTGTTCACTCATTTTCAGGTTTCCTCTCGCCTCACGGTGCAGTCTGTCCCCCAGCGATATTTCAATTCGTTTGGAGCAGTGAGATGATCTGTCCTATCCAGAATGTCCCATCTCAGATTGTTTCCTTTTTGCAATTTTTGTTTTGTCCTTGGAGATCCAAAGACCGTTTTCCCTGGCAAGGAAGCCAGTGGAAAATGGCCAAGAAACTGTGCCTCTTTTTGGTTTATATCAGCATCACACCCTGGGTACCAGGCAATTGACTCAAGCCTTCTTAGATGTTCTCCTGGCTCTGAGCCACACCCATTTCTTTTAAGTGCTACTTGCAGTCTTTAGGAGACACGTATGAAAATGGAAATACCTCTGACAAGGAGTGCTAAGCTAACTAAGCCTATGCAGTTTCAGGGGAGGGTGTTTTTTTTTTTTAATATATTTTTTATTGATTTTTTACAGAGAGGAAGGGAGAGGGATAGAAAGTCGGAAACATCGATGGGAGAGAGACATCAATCAGCCGCCTCCTGCACACCCCCCACTGGAGCTGTGCCGGCAACCAAGGTACATGCCCCCGACCGGAATCGAACCTGGGACCTGTCAGTCCACAGGCCAATGCTCTATCCACTGAGCCAAACTGGTCTCGGCGGAGAGTGGGTTTTAAGGGAAAACACTTGTAGCTGCTGCTTATGGCTGGGCTGAACCATTGGACTTTCCTGGGACAGGGTCCTGGCCAAAGCTGGGTTCATTCTGGGGAGAATGTTCCATCCTGGCGTAGGGTTTGCAGGAGCTAAAGGGAGAAGAGGTGCGGCGTAAAGAGATATGGATTGGCAGTTAGGAGACCTGGTCATGTTCCCAGGATCAGTTTTTGGAGAGGCTCAGAGACCTCTGTATCTTTTTCTATCAAATGAGAACATTGGGTCGACTTAAATTCATCTGTTCATTCCCAGAAGGATCCTGTGATCCTTCATCCTAATCCAACTCCACCTGCTCCAGCATCGTTAGCTCGAGTTCCGTCACCTCCCTGGGTCTTAGTGTCTTTCCTCAGCTGTGGAGAGAGGGATGATGAGTTCTGAGGTTTCTTAAATGGGCAGGGCTCACAGAAGCCGGGGGAGAAGCAGGAGAGGGGTGTGGAAAAGGGACTTCCGGTCCTCCTCCTCCCCTGTTCAACCGGAACAACTCAACGTTTACCTGCTGCTCTTTGTCATAAGCTTTCATTCCCAGAAAGGCTTTTATGGTTGCTTTTCTTTTGCTTTGTTTTTTTTCCTATTAATGAATGTGTCTTAGTACTTGTCCAAAGCTCCCATTTAGTTAAACATGTGATATGAAGCTTCTTGAGAGCAGGGATCAGGACTTGCCATTTTATCTTCATTACCCTTCATGGAGTCTAAAGTAATAGATGTTCAACCAATGCCTGTTGCATACGTATATAATGATAATAATGATCATTGTTAATGAGTTCTTTGTCCATGCCAGCCACTCAGTGCTTTAGTGGGTTACCTCAGTTAACCCTTACATTAAACCTATGGAGGAGATATTATTCTGGCTCCATTTTTCAGGTGCATTAGTGGAGGGACTGAGACTCGAGCTGATTAAAGGTAATTGGATAAATATTAAAGCCAAGACTTTTCATCGCTGGTGACTTGGCTTTGTTTCTGTCTGTGGGACATCCTGGGTGAGAAGCTGACAAGCCAGGCCAACATCAGCACCATCCAAGAATTTTTCAGAAATACAAATCTTGCCGAAACCGGTTTGGCTCAGTGAATAGAGCATCGGTCTGTGGACTGTAAGGTCCCAGGTTCCATTCTGGTCAAGGTCATGTACCTTGGTTGCGGGCACATCCCCAGTTGAGGGCATGCAGCTGATCAATGTCTCTTTCTCATCGATGTTTCTAACTCTGTATCTCTCTCTCTTCATCTCTGTAAAAAATCAGTAAAATATATTAGAAATAAAAAAGAAATACAAATCCCTAGGCCCCATTCCAGACCTCTAAATCCAAAAAGCCAGAGAGGAGGCTCAGAAGTGTGTGTGTGTGTGTGTGTGTGTGTGTGTGTGTGTGTGTGAATGAGCTCTCCAGGGAATTCTATGGACCAACTTGAGTGACTTTGGTTTTGCCTCTGAAGAATAAAGAGGTATTCTCGCTGTTGGAATAAAAGTTCTCAGTTTACATCAATATGTCCCTATTTGTATTTTTAAGATGAGGCTAGACAAGATGTTTGCTTGGATTACGAGACCATCAGATTCCTTTTCTACCTTCTGTTTAGTCTATAACCTCAGGCTCATCACTTAGCTCTCGATTCTTTGCCTGTAAAACGTGGTTAATGATGCCTCACCGCAGCACCGGGACGGCCAGAGAAAGGCGTAATTAGAGGTTGTGCAGGCCTGGAGCCCAGAGCGCTATATAAATACTGCATATTAGTAACCAGTTTATGACCTCACATGCCACCTACAACCTGACACACTTAACATTTCTCCCCTGAAATGTAAAGTTTAAAGTTCATTTACTCGTTTGATATTTGCTTTTATTTTTGATTCATTATTTAGACCAAAATGGAGTACTGTGATACCTCGAGATACGAGTGCCCTAACATAAGAGCCTTTGTGCGAGCTATTTTTGCTTTGAAATACGAGCAACAGTTGAGATAGGAGTAATTGTGTGGATCGCCGCTGCACAGGACCCACCAGTTTACCGCGACTAGAGGGCCCCATAGTTTCCCACACCTCAAGGTTACAGAACGAATTAAACTCGTATCTCGAGGTGCCACTGTATAGGTATGTGCTTCTTTTAACCTTCCAGAGGAAGTGGGTAAGAAAAACAAAATGAAAGGTCAGGACCCCCTGAGAAAATGAACTCTAAAGCATAAAGCTTGATTGACTGTCAGACAAGATTATACAGAAATTTTGAGCAGAAAGAAGGGAGATAGAGAGAGAAGGAGAGGGAGAGAGAGAGACTGACCCATCCCATAATCATAGAGATGCCTATGGTAATGCTGGCTCAGTAACTCTCCTTTTTCTATTCAGGACCCTAGAAGTCTGAATAATATGTTCTATGTGGTCATTCTTTATTCAACTTAGGCAAATACTTCCTTTTTTAGGCAAGTCTGCTTGTCCTGCGAATACACTCATTTTAGATTAGATTTACAAGGCTGCAGGCTGGTTTGTTTTACTCTGGAGTCCAGTTTTTTCTCCTCCCTTCATCTTAAGCAGATGAACAGCCAAAAAGACCCAGATGGAGACCCAGGAAAAGCGTTTCTTTGGGGAGTTTGACAAGCATTCCTATGCGGGCCGCACATGTGGGTAGAGAAGCAAAGATATGTGTGTAAAGGGGTTTTATACCAACAGTGTGGTCTGAAGAAAAAATTGGAAATGCTAATTGTAGCTTTTACTTTGTATATTATAACTTTACTATTAGAGCAGAATAACTGGAAAGGAGGGGGGAAAACCTCCACTCTTTTATTGCCATTTCCTGACATTTTAAATTATACGCTGTTACTGAATTTAAAAATAAAAATAAAAAGAACAGCAGAAAAGGGATCATTCAGACCCCGAAGCAGCTCACTCATCTACATCCAGAGTTTCCGGTAAACAAGATGGTTTCTCTGAGTGCCTTATGCTGGGGGTCAAACCTTACACTAGCCCAAAATAACCAGTCCAGACATGTTTTCCTCATTGGAAATAAGAAAGACACTCGGCCATCTGCTCCTGGGAAGAAAAGTTTTGCAATAAAGCGAACAGCTGCTGTCACTTCTGAGGAAAGAGTTCTACATTCTTTGGGGTGGAGGGCAGAAATGATGCTGACGGCGCTAAATCATCCTTGGGGTCACCATCCCTTCATTGTGAATTACCTGGGAAGCCATGTGTGTGCTTAGAAGTGCCAGGATGGAGGTTTTTTTACTACAGTGGTACCTCGAGATACGAGTTTAATTCGTTCTGTAACCTTGAGGCGTGGGAAACTATGAGATGCTCGAGTCGAGGTAAAGTGGTGGGTTGTGCGCAGCCGGCCGATCCGCGCGATGACTCCTATCTCAAATGTTGCTCGTATTTCAAAGCAAAAATCACTCTCTCAACGGCTCGTATCTCAAAAATCTCGTATGTTAGAGCACTCGTATCTCGAGGTACCACTGTAGTAGAAGCTGGTCTGGCTTTTCAGCAAGTGTTTCCTTTTCAAGTCCAAATAAGTGGAAATGAATCGGAGGAGTGATTCCCTGGAAGGGGGGGAAAGAGAGGAGAGAGACAGGGGCCTCCCTCTCCTGGAAAAGTGTGTTGGACCCCAAGAACGCCTTCTGCTGCCGCCCCAGACTGCTGGCTATTTGCGACGCAACACAGCAAGATGGAATAGTGGCCAGTCCCGCCAACTGTGCGGGCTGTCAGCGAGCGGAGAGGAAGAGTTAACTCCTCCTCTCCCACGCGGGCACTTAAGCCTTCAGATGAGGCACGAAAAATGGTCAGCCTGCCCCTCATCATAGGAGAGGGTCCGGCCAGAGAGACCTCCTCATTTTTCTCATTACCTCTCTTCCCGGGCCTTGTCCTGTCTTCTTAAGCGTAGACCGTTGGTTGTCAACATTGTGAAGGGGCTTTAAGAAGATCAATAGCTGTGCAGCAAGGAAAGAGAATATCCTTTCGCCTCCCTCCTTTCCCTGAAAGCCAGCGAGGCCCGCGTGTGTGGTGCGCTTCCTGCCAGCTCGGCGATAATGAATGTACAGCATGTATTTAATCTGCAGAAGCTTATCAGGAAATAAGTGCATTTAATCATGGCTCGGATGATGCTAAAGCATGTTGAGTATTACAATGTTTAGTTCGGCAAACCTCTGCAATAAAGCAAACACGGTGTTTGATTGCATTAGGCAATTTAAAGTTTCCTCTTGTAATTTTCAAACAGGAACTGTTGCTTTCCAGATAAGAAGCATTTGTCTTCAGGGATCTGGGCGGTAGTTTACTGTGGTCCCTTTCTTTGTTGAACTCTATGAGCTTTCACTGTCCAGACCACTCACTTCTCACCTTTCAGCATCCACTTTCCTTCTCTTTCTCTGCCCTCACCTGACCAGACTGTAAACCCCTTGAAGGGAAGCATCGTCTTCTCTTTTTCTGTATTTCTCAGTCGCTGGTCAGGCAGTTGTGACAAGATCATATTATGTATGTGATCACATTTCATGATCTAACTCATTTCTTTTTTAAAAAAATATATATATTTTATTGATTTTTTTACGGAGGGGAAGGGAGAGGGATAGAGAGGTAGAAACATCAATGAGAGAGAGACATCGATTATCCGCCTCCTGCACGCCCCCTACTGGGGATGTGGCTGCAACCAAGGTACATGCCCCTGACCGGAATCGAACTTGGGACCTTTCAGTCCGCAGACCGATGCTCTATTCCCTGAGCCACACCGGTCTCGGCACTAACCCATTTCTTATTAAAATAATAGATTCCAGCTCATTCCCCTTTAATATCATGAAGTCACCTTGAAATTTGTATACGTGCCAGTCCCTATTCTGAAATGACCCTGACCTCATTCCACACAATGGCCTTTAGTCAAATACATCAGTTCTGGGTTCTTGAGATATGACATGGCCTGGGTATGACACTGAAAATGCCTGATCTGAGCCCGTGTGACTGGAATGAATGGTCTTCATCCCCGTGCCCGGGCCAGATTGGCTCATTTCTGTGCGAGTGAAATTGGGAATTGTTACCCCTTTGAGACCCTCCCACAGCTGGAGAACATCGGAAAGAGAGGGTACCCTGCTCAGATGTATATTTATGCCTTTATTCTATGTAATACAGAGTCCATGACGGTGACCTTTCTGAAACTTGGTTTTGGAATGTAAGCATGGTCACGGATGGACCTTCAAGGGACAATCTCGTGTTCTTGGTTGTTGTGTTTGCATGTGCATGAAAAACAAAGGAATCCATTTAGTACCGAGGGTGTATCATTTAAATTCTTAGAAACCCCACAATTGTAGGGTTGTGGCATGCATATGATATGAAGCAAAGAAAAATAGCCCCATAAAATATGAGGCCTTGCTCTGCTCAAAATACATCACCGAAGAGCAAAGGACAGAGTGCTGATGATGCTATCGTTTTTATTTTTAGAAAAACCAAGGGCTCAGCTGAGAGCTTCCTTCCACTGAGTCAGTGGGAGGGGTGTCTGGGGGAGCAGATGTGAAGCAATGCAGGCATAGCGAGCATAAATGTTTGTTCTTACTTTAAATTTAACTCACCACCATTGAAACGTTGGGAGGGAATTTGCTGTTTGGGATTGTGGGCATGGACTCCTCTCATCGCCATGGGGATCAGAGGCAGAGCTATGGAAACTGCGGGAAGATACCCAAGCTCCCTCTTCTTCTTTGGGCAACATTTTTAGCTCCGGTTTATAAAAAATGAGTCAAAAATCTCTACAAAAATAAATGACCTTAGCCTGGTTCGGGTCTTGTTCCGGGTTGTTTTAACCTTCTGCTATGGCCTAAAGGGGATGCTAAAGGATTTGGGGCAGGGTCCCGGCAGGGAGAAAAGGGACGCGCAGCTGGGATGCTGGAAAGAAGGAATGAAGGGACTTATTTACAGAGGGGTAGCTAGGGCATCAGAACCAGGAGATGCTGGAGCACCGGGGTTGCCCACAGTGGGAAGCTATGACCACTCCTGGGCCTGAAGGGACAACAGGGGGAAACTGTTACTGGAGTCCGGGGACAGTTAGAGCCACGGGACAAAAGCCGGGACAGTGGAAGGGTCTTGGGACAATGGAGGGTCCCATCTGCTGCCTACTCATATCCTGTCCATACCGCTGGTTGACCGAAACCAGTTGGAAGCCAGATGCAAGGGAGTGTACGTAGTGCTGTCTGTGTAAGTTAACGTCCTCACACATGCACTGAGGGTCCCCCTGGCAGAAGCAGAGAACACTCTTATCAGAGTCCATTCTTCCTTTCAAAATCGGGGTCACCAACACCGTAATCGTTCAATGCATTGCCTGGGGGATGTCCCCTTAAGAAATCAGAACTAGGGTGGTGGGTCAGCTTGTATGATTTGAAAAAATATGGATAGTACAATATGATTTACATCCATAAAAGGGGAAAATAAACATTCATCTTACGCAGTGAAATAATAACTATGAGATGGAATATATTTATCATATGGTTTTTAAATGGGTTTTTAAATGGACATGTGACATACTTACAACAAACAGCCACTGGTGGTAGTGGTTGGGAACCTTTGTACTGGAATGGGACTATCCAGGTGTGACCCCAGCATGGTCTCTTACCAGCTGGCAAATTTCTCCCTGAGCCTCCACTTGTATTTTTTAAAGCAGAGACAATGATCGGACCTACCCTGTGGGGGTTTTGGGGGGCTGAAATGAAATGTTAACTGTAAAGCTCCTGGCCTGGGGCATAATCAGCCTCAGGAAATAGAGCTGCTTACTGATAATCCATCTTACAGAGAGGAAGGCTCCATCTTCACTCTGGCCCTATCCCCGGAGATGTCCTTCCTTCTGTACCAGGTCAGAATGTGGGTGAGGATAAGGCGTGAGTTTCTGTGTTTATGAAAAGGGAGCATGGCCACAATGGGCTGAAAACACCCACTCTCCCCTCCCGCCTTAGAGCTGATGGGGTGTTGTTATGTCTGCGATGGCAGTCGGGGAAATCAGAAGCAGAGAGAGGAACTGAAGAAGGGTGTGTGCTCATTTCTCTCAGGTCAGGGCTTGGCCGGGGTTTTCAGAGCAATGGCAGACCAGGAGGCACGCCCTGGCTCTGTGTCCACGTTCTCCACCGCCATCCCACACCAGGCCCCGACCCTCTCTTCCCTGAGCCGCCACGGCTTCACGCTGGGTCTGCTGCTGAAGGAGTTCTGGGGTCCTGCCAGAATCAGTTTTTGCAAAATGACCATCCTTGGGAGAAGAGATGACACAGTGAGTGGAAGAGATCCAAGCAGCTAAGAGCAGATCAAGAAGAAAGTGAGGTCTCTTGAGAAGCAAAGATGCCATCTAAGAATCTAGCAACGGCCTGGCATATTCTGAGTTGGCTGGGTTTCCATGATATTTGTGTCATTTTTAAAATCAAAAGTGGAAACAAGTGGGAGGAGCGTGATGGCAGTAGCCGACTTGGGAACGAAGGGCAGAATTCTGCTCTAAACTCATGGAGTGCTGGCACCGTTTTGTACTGAGCATGCTCTGTTTCTACCACTAGCGTTTTCCTGACTGACTTCTCTAGCTCTGGACTTCTTCCTGGTTTTTCAGTTTATGCCCCTGCTCCATCCCAGACCATCGATGAGCCAGCAGCTGCTGAGGCAGGGCCTTTGATAGCAGTGACCTCTGGATTTTCCGCAACCATGGAGGAGAATCAGGCACGAGATAAGGATGTGAGCTGGAGAGATAGGACTAGATAAAAACAACTGACACATTGCACTATGGGGCTGGCAGTCCTTGACATTTGGAAGATTGCCTAGTTTTTGATAACCAGTAGATTTGACCACCCTGCTATGAGGGAAGAATTAAAACCCATTTAAAAACCATACGATAAATATATTCCATCTCATAGTTACTATTTCACTGCGTAAGATGACGATTGAGTTGTAGCAATTTGACATCACAAAACTGCGATGAGGAATTAGAAACCATCGTGAGGAATTAGAAACATTCTTCTTATAATTCTGTTTGTGTGGGAGTCCCTTTCCACGTCTTGTGTGGTTCAGGGCTCGGGTTCTGGAGGAATCTGCACGCAAATGAAAAGAGAGACTAGAAAATATTAATTTGGCGATATTGGGGGGCCAGGCGGGAGCCTTCCTCTAGTTACTAGAGTCTAGTGGAAAGGACTACCTCTTGCTCTGGCTTTGCTATCCCTTTTATTAAGACAATGGGATACACCCATGACCTTTAGGCAGGAAATTCCAAGAGCAGAAATTTACACGAGACAAACAGGTAGAGGCTGCTTCAGCTAACAATGTTTCAACTAAACAGTGAGTGATTAGCTCTGACCTTTCAGAACAATTAAGGTTGACCAGCCTTCTGGTCTCCTGACCACATCTTTCTATTAGTGAGATAATGTTTGGTTTCCGGCATGTTTGGAAATTACTGGTTTTAGGAAATGTCCATCAGATTGCGGGTTTGTCATGTAACGATCCCCTAAGCGTAAAGACTAGGTAGGGTCAAAGGGCAGAGGGGAATGAGAAAGTCCAGTGCAGACACAGCCCTGTAGGTCATACAGGAAGCTGTATGAAGATAACTCTGTCCCTGTTGGCTGTATGATCTCCGAGTCAGTAATGATTCCTTGGGTCATTTACTCTAACTGAAATAAGTCATCTTAATTGGTAGATACCTTTACCACACGTGAGTGTAACAGCCTTGAAAACAGTAGTGATATAAAATAAATTACGTCTAGAAAGGCATCTAAAATTCCACAGGAAAGATCTCAGCGGTGGTCCAGTGAGAGTATGTCTGCTTTCCAGAACCATCTCTTCAGCACAGTGTGCTCACAGGAGCAGAACAAGTGAGCCGCTCCAGCCTTCTCGTTCTCTGTGGTGGGCGGGTAAGGAGAGCTATCACCATGTAACAGGTGGATTCTGAATATAGAACCGGCTCTAAAGAAGCCACGGGTTGCATATGGAGACCCTGCAAACAGCTCTTGCTGAAGGCTGAGCCCTGGTTGGGTCCTTGGTCTGTGTGCGCCCAGAACACTCACTTCCTGCTGGGGGAATACCCCACCTTAGACCTGGAAAACCCCTAAGTGCTTGGACCCAGACACTGGAGATCAAGGACCTGTGTCATTTCAGGGCCCCAAATCTGGTCATTTCTGGCTGCTCTCTTCTTTTCCCATCTGAGTGCTGATAGCCGAACTGTAGGCACTCTAGTGAGCGGTCTGGATCGGGGTGTAGGTATGTCAGGTATGGCGCTCTGCAAATCCTGGCTGAGGGGGAGACCTCCAGTGTGCTCCGTTCTTCTTCCTCTTCCCCCCACCAGCCAGCCTTGACGGTGACGTGGATCTCTCGAGCACTGTGGCTGATTCCTCTCACTTGACTGAAAATATGGTGCTGGAATAGACATTCTTAAGGAGAGTCTGATTTTTCTTCTACCTTGATCGTGGCCACGCAAGCAAGCATTTTTTGAGCACCTGGTGTGTATAAGGATCTGCTCTGAGCAGTGAAGAGCAGAATGCTACAGGGGAGCAGAAGGAGGGGTTTAGGGCACTAGGGAGGCTTTCTCTGGGATTCACACCTGCTTTCATCCTCCTGAAAGCCAGGGAATGCTCACTGGGGGCAGTCATGGGGTGGCTCCTGCCAGAAGAGAAGGTGAGGAGGCAGGTTGCCCTTGAAGAACTTCCCTGTGACCCTGTAACTCCCCTCTCCTCGCCCCTGACACCCCTTGACAGATCACAGCCGCCCTTCCATTCAAAGTCGGCCCATCCCTCTTGTGTGTGTGCGCGTTACCGGCAGGGAAAGATGGCTTTCGTCAAGGCCCAGACTGGCGGTGGGAATGGTTAGCTGGCCTCTGCGAGAAAACACTCTTTTGTCTGAAATGCTCCGTGGACAAACCCAGAAGTCTCCCTCCTTCCCAAAGTGCTGTGTGAACTCAGTGTCCCAGGGTGTTCCTTTTACCCTCACCTTCCTCTCCCTCCCCACAACGCAGAGTCTGGCCAACTCCTACTCATCCTTCACTGCCCAGCTCCAGGGTCACCTCCTCTGTGCAGACTTCCGGTGGGTCACCTTCCCCTTTCCCCTCCCATGGACTCCACTGAGTTACATTCCCCCCAAAAGTGGGAGCTGCTTGAAGCAAAGCACTTCCTTACCCATTGAGTGTACCCAGCGCCTAACTTGGGCTCAGAAATAGAGTGACGGCTAAATATTTGTAAAGGGACAAATTAGGAAATTAACAAATGATCTTCCATGCAGGCGCAGGTGTTTAAATACACGATTCCTCCTACAACTGTGCTGCCGGGGAGAGAGAAAAAGGTTACAAGGACAAACAGCCTCTGCCAAGGGACACCATTAAGGACAGATTTGTTTTCATATTTGGCCTTTGATTCTGGAAGCAGGAACTTGCACCCGCCGCGATTAGGAAGATGAATGCACCACTGTGCAAACAGCAAGAGGGTCGGAGGCGCTGGCTGGCACGTGGTAGAGCCGCCCCAGCGCAGCGAACAGGCAAACACCAAGATAACAGCAGGGGGGGGTGGGGGGACAGGAAGGGGGCTATTCTTCTTGCCTGTTGTGTAACATAAACACTTTCTCTTTCTGGAATCCTGGGGACCACTTGGTGTGGGCCTCATTCTTAACCCTTTCACTGTCGACCTGGTGATGTCACCGCCCTGCCACAGGGGTGACTGACAGGAAGGCTTTTCTTCCTGCAGATGTTTGTTGGGGCATTTGGCACCGAAGTGATAAATACATGTCAGGCGGAGCTGAATGCTGAGGTTTAAATTAGCCTCTTGCAGGTCTCAGAGGATGGGCGGGAGGGCGATCTGCACCCTGTTTCTCCCACTTCCTGTGCTGTTCCTGTCGCTTTGTGGTGTGCGGTGGGTGAGAGGCCTGAAGTGTTGCTGATGCGTGCGTTTGTGATCTTTGGAAATATCTTCTCGGGAAGAAGCTGTTTTTAAAGCGAGCGATGAGAAACCACAGAGCACAGAAAAGCCAACCTGAGGCTCCCTCCCCAAGGCTCAGCACCCAGGGCAGCCCCGCCAGACAGCCTGGACGGGGCCCCATCACATGCGCTTGACTGACAGTCACAGGCAATGTTTAGGTCGGTTCTAGATGAAGGCAGAGTGACTGCAATCTTGGGGTAAGCAAACAGGTTTCACATTAGAAGCAGGTGTACTGAGTCCCTGTGATAAGGTATGGTGACAAAGGTCAGCCTCCCCGAGATGGCATGTCATTATGTTTATAGGCCACAGGTGGCTGGCTAACTCTGAGCAAAGGTCTAGACCAGTGGTTCTCAACCTGTGGGTTGCGACCCCTTTGGGGGTCGAACGACCCTTTCACAGGGGTCACCTAAGACCATCAGGAAACACCTATTTCCCATGGTCTTAGGAACCAACACACCGCTCCTCGGTGTAGCAAAGTGTAGCCATGTAGTTTACTGTTGTCATATGAAGACTGTTGCCCATGCTACACCACGATTCAAGACAAAAAATTTCATTTATTTGTAATTAGAAATAAATATTTCACAATATATAATTACATATTGTTTTTGTGATTAATGACTATGCTTTAATTATGTTCCATTTGTAACAATGAAAATACATCCTGCAAATCAGATATTTACATTACAGTTCATAACAGTAGCAAAATTACAGTGATGAAGTAGCCACGGAAATAATTTTATGGTTGGGGGTCACTACCACGTGAGGAGCTGTCTTAAAGGGTTGCGGCATTAGGAAGGTTGAGAAGCACTGGTCTAAGCAAACAGGTTTGACATTAGAAGCAGGTGTACTGAGTCACTGTGATAAGGTATGGTGACAAAGGTCAGCCTCCCCAAGATGGCATGTTGTTATGTTTATAGGCCGCAGGTGGGCTGGCCAACTTTGAGCAAAGGGCCCTTGGGCTCTGTACCTGTAAAAGCGGCAGTCGCCAACCAGTGGTCCACAGACCACTTGTGGTCTGTGAGTCCAAAAGGTTGGTGACCGCTGTGTGAAAAAGTGCTGTTTGGAGATCCCATGTGACAATGTACATGAAGGCCCACGATGTAGCAGAGCTCAGTGGCAGAGGGGGCACTTATAATGGAAAAAGCCTGGTTTTTCAGAGTTGAACAGACCTAGACCTAAATACTCATCTCTGCTACTTACTAACGAGGTGATTCTGGACAGCCTCGCTATTTCTCAGTTTGCTCACCTGCACACAGGGATGAATGATACCCTTTACATGCTTGTTCTGCATAGTAAGTGCCTGCACCTGTGACTCCTAAGAACATAGTGTAATGAAACTTGTCAACAGAGGTTAAGTAGATGTGTTTCCACCGAGGATACAGGCCCCAAATTATCTTTCAGAAAGGAGGGTGCCATCTTCCATTTTATTTTATACCAAATCTTTCCAATTGTTGGGTCTCTCTTTCAATGGCTTTATGTTCAACCCCCAGTGAGCTACGTTCTGGAAAAGGCACAACAGACCGGGAATTACCTTCATTCATGATCGTTTTTGCCTCCTTGTAGAGATTTCTTCATGGAATTCCTCTTTTAAAAGGAAGCTACAAAATGTAACCCAGACAGAGTCACGATGGCAAGTGTTAAATGGAATCGTAGACAATCCTTTTAGAAGTTTTTTTCTTTTTCAGATAATGTGAAAGGATAGACAGAGGACACCAGGTCTCCCTGCCTCTCCTGATCCTGGGCACGCAGCACTCCTCCCCCCCCCCCCGCCCTCCATTCCATACCCCACTAGGACAGGCAGCCTGGACTCTGGCAGGCCCTCCCAGCCACCTGTGCTCTGCAGACCCTGGGCCGGCAGCACCTTGCTTTAACACTTAGCATTTTGAAACCTTTCTAGACCAGTCACCTCATTCCTTTCAGCACTTTTTAAACAGACTTTTAAAAGATCACTTTATTATTTAATAATTTTACCTTAATTTTTGCAGTTTGCAGTTGATCTTTTTCAATTTTGTAGTTGATATTCAATATCATATTAGTCTTAGATTTATAGCATAGTGGTTAAATATTTATATAATTTACTAGAGGCCCGGTGCATGGAATTTTTGCTCAGGGCGGGGGGGAGGGTGTCTCCAATCTGGAATCCTTCCAGGGGTGTCAAACTGCCCAGTTAGGCCCAATCCCACCTACTAAGATCAGGCCTAAACGGGCAGTCAGCCCTCTCACAATCCAGGACTGCTGGTCCCCAAGCACTTGCCTGCCTGCCTTCCTGATTGCCCCTAACCTTCTGCCTGCCAGCCTCATCACCCTCTAACCACTTCCCTGCCAGCTAGATTGATGCCTATCTGCTCCCCTGCTTGTTTCTTCTCTTCTGCAGGCATGGTAACCCCTAACTGCCCTCGCCTGCAGGTCTGGTTCTCCCCAGTTGCTCTCCCCTGCAGGGCTGGGTCCCCCCAACTGCCTTTCCCTGCAGACCTGGTTACCCCCAACTTCCCTCGTCTGCCGGCCTCACCACTAACTGCCCTCCCTTGCAGGCTTGGTTACCCCCAACTTCCCTCCTCTTCCGGCCTCAGCACTAACTGCCCTCCCCTGCAGGCTTGGTTGCCCCCAACTGCCCTCCCTTGCAGGCCTGGTCCCTCCCAACTGCCCTCCCCTGCTGGTCTGATCATCCACAGCTGCCCTCCCCTGCAGGCCATTTTGTATTTCCTGGGCTGTACTTACATCCCTGTGACGATTCTGTAACAGCCAATTTGCACTTTTTAATCTCTTCACCTTTCCCTCCCGGCCCCGTACCTGCCTCCCCTCCGGCAGCCACGGGTTTGTTCTCTGTATACAGTTGGTTTTATTCACATATGTAAGCTACAGAGCAGGACATGTTTGGAACTGTTTGATTGACTGCTTGGGACTGTTTTCCTGTGACTGACGTTTTTATTGGAGGATAGTTGACATACCATATTAAATGAGTTTCAGGTGTGCAGCGGAGTGATTCCACATAAAGTTCATTCTAAGCAGGAGGATAGCCGGTGGTTGTGTGGTGGAGGCCACCTGCAGGGCGGTGACGAGCCAGCTGTCCTCCTGTGACATGAACACGTGGCTGGGGCTGGAGAAGATGTTCAGTGACAGCATCAGACTCGGAGGCTGAGCCTGTTTGCTCTGAAAAAGCTAAGGAAGAAGCAAGTATGATGTGCCTTGGGAAAAACATGTCTTAAGTGACTCCAGAAGTGAGAAAGATAACACATAGAGAATTTAAACCAAGTTGTTCCATTAAATGTGTGCGAAGTGATGAAAGCACTATCTCTAAATGTGTGTATTATTTTATGCTGGAGTTTAAATACGCATGTGTAAGTGAATTAAATGTGAGTCAGTATCTTTGGTTTCATTGATATTCCTAAAGGTGTACATATTCAAAAACATTCTTGGGGTGATCTTCTCATTAGGAAAATAGAGGCTGCCTTCTGGTTGGGGTTGTTTAGGGTTCACCACAACCCCCAATACTGAGCAGTCCTAAACTAATAGAAATCAAACCAAGTGAAGCAGGCATAGACTAAAAGGTTACCTTTATTACCAAGGGCAGTTGGGAGGGGTGTTGGCTAGGTGGACTTACTAAAACCATTGATCCTCAGAATTAAGCAGGCATACTGCAGAGCTAGATCACCATCTGTTGCCAGGCTGGTACCTGGTTGATGAGCCAGGCCTAGACATGGGCTGAGTATTTCTATTGATAATGAAGTTGAGGAATAGTCATACATAGTACCCTTGAAGAAGAGGGACAAGGATGGATGGATGGATGGATGGATGGATAGATGGATAGATGGATGGATATAGAGAGAGACAGACAAAAGGAGGGAGAAGGTAAGGAAGAGATTAAGAAAGGGAAGGAAGGAGGGAGGAAATTTCAGGTAGTGAAATCTTTTGTTTGTTCTACAAAATGTTAGAAAACTAAATAATGTCATGAATTTTCCCATTTTGCTAGTGCTACTTCTACGATGTTCAAACCATGTTATATCACTGAAGCAAACCAGAAAAAAAGGCAAGAGCTAAATATTTCCCTTTAGCTTCTGCACTGCTGACTCTCCTGTGGAACTGAGGCCTTTGGGAGCAGGGGGTGGGGGAAGGGCATTCATTGGTTCTGAAGCAAACCAGATTTAGACTTGAATTCTACTTTTCCAAATGACTTCATCTCTTTGGGTTTTAGCTTTTTCATGACCTCCACTGTATGCTTCCTTAGCATACTGAACTTTGTCCATCATAACACATTTTGTAGTTTATTATACTAGGGTAGTGTTTATTTGCCTTCATTGCTGGACTGAAGACACCTTGAAAGCAGAGACCTGGTTTTCTCTGTTCATGGCTGTACCTTTATCATGTAGCAGAGTGCCTGGCATGTAAATATTTCCTGAAAAAATGGATGGATGGATGGATGGATGGGTCAGTGGGTGGATCGGTGAATGGGTGGGTGAGTGAATGGACAGGTATGTGGGTGGGTGGGTGGATGGAGAGATGGATGGGTGAATATGTGAAGAGTCAATTCAAGAAAAATGTGAAGATTAGAGATAATGCATATCTGTAATGTACCAGACACTTTAAAATTCCTTTCTAAACTTGGTAGAAAGGAATTTCTCTCCCATTTCTACACTAGGACTCCCTCTGTTTGACTCTGAATATAATTCAGCCAAAAAGTCTGTCTTTCTTTGCCAGCAGCAGCATTGCCAGGACCATGATTTATGAGCTGCTTTCCGGAGAATTTAGTCTGTCTCTGCCACAACCCCTGTGTATCCAAAGAGACACAAATGCCCGCAGTAAACTCAAGACACAGAAAGGTATTATAGGAGAAGAAGGGGGTTTTCTCAGTGGCAGGAGTAGAGGGCTGGCTGGAGGTACACCTACATTGTCTTCTCTAAGGAAGAAGACATCCCCTTCTACAGGAAGGACATGAATGGAAGAATAATTATCAAGAAATTACTGAGTAAAATAATCTCTTTTCTCTCCATTCAGTCTATCTAGCCTTTCTATCTACTATGCCTCTTTCTACCTTATGCTCTGGTCACATGCACAGGTGGCCAGGAGTGGGATGTTCAGCAGGCAGGCAGTTAGTGCTTGTTGAATGAATGAAAGAATGAATGAATGAATGAGTTGATAACTTTATTTCCTCTCCTAACTGATTCCTTGTGGTTAGCTTCTGCATCTTGCCTTTCTATCTATACTGTCTGGTACAATATTTGATGCCAAGAAGGCTGCAAGCTCCAGGTAAATATTTGTTGGATGAATAAATGTATGCCCCAAACGCTTCTGGAGGAGAACCAGGAAGACATTCTTCTGATGAAAAGAATTTGTAAAGAGACAGGCAAATGCTAGAAGGGAGAATGAGGTGCAGGGGGTGGGGAGGAAGAGAGACAGCGCTCCAGGCTGAATGGAAGTAGCAGGTGTGGGTTATCTTTAAACAAACAGCATTGGAGGAAATGTGTGGATGATAAGGAAATTATCCATCATCCTGGGAGGAACAGGCTTTTTGTAGAAACTCTGGACCAGCAAGCAGGGAGAGAGCCCCGGGAAAGTGGGCAACCAGGGGCAAGGCCAGTGGTGTGGCAAGGAATAATCATGTCCAAATCAGACCTCCCATTCTCCTCCATGTCACTGCCATACCCCCACAGAGTTGTTTATACTCCCGAGTTCTGTTTTCTCAACTTCCATTTACCCGTCACCTCACTTAGCTGAGGCTTCTCCCCACACTCCACTGCCAGGTCACCAAAAATCTCCTTGTCGCTGAAGCGATGGGTCCGTATGCTCACCTCACTTGAACAGCTTCTAAAACTGTTCCCCATGGGTCTCTTTTCATTGTCTCCTGCCTGGCCTTTCATGTCAGCGCAGCTCATGGTTTCTCTTATTGCTCTAGTGCAGTGGTTCTCAACCTTCCTAAGGCCACGACCCTTGCATACAGTTCCTCATGTGGTGGTGACCCCCCAACTATGAAATTTTGCTACTGTTATGCATCGTGATGTAAATATCTGCATTTTCTGATGGTCTTAGGCGACCCCTGTGAAAGGGTCATTCAACCCCCAAAGGGGTCGCGACCCACAGGTTGAGAACCGCTGCTCTAGTGTCTACTCATTCTCTTCTTCTCAGCACTTACATGTTGGCGCTTCTTGGGGATTCTGTCAAAGGTCTTCTTTTCCTCTCTGAAACCCACGCTGGACCATGTCATCTGTTTTAGTGGCAAAGTCACCATCTGTATGTTAGTACTTCCATTTCTAGATCTCTCTTCTGAACTCCAAGCCTCTCAGAGTTGGCTGCCCCATAGACCTCTCCTTCCAACAGGGAAAATCCAGGTACATCACCATCTGCCAAACCCGCTTCTCCGCTGGTCTATCCTGTTTCTGTGGATAGCACCACTATCCATCTAGTTGCTTATGCCAAAAGCCATTCGTCTTCTTCTCTCCAAGCCATATGTCATTTTCTCTCCTAACCTTCTCTGATCATGCTCAATTCGTCACCAAGTCCTACAGATTCTATCTTCTCAGCATCTGCCAAATTCATCCCATTTTCTCCCTCTTCACTGCTTCCATTTGAGTTCAGATCTCTAGTGTCACCTGCCTGGGTTACGGCCAGCTCCCTGATTGGTGCCGCTCCCCATGTTCCCTCCCTCCAGTTTCCTCTTCCTCCAATCCAGTTTACACAGCAGTTGGAGTGCTCTTTCTAAAATACAACTGGATACTGCCTCCTCCTTGCTTATAGTTCCCTTTCCTTCTAGAACGAAAGTAAGCCCTTACTTATCTGCCCCTGCTTCCTAGCTGCTCTGAAACCTACACACACACACACACACACACACACACACGTCTCTTGGTCTGTGCATCATGCTTTATGAGCCCATTTGCCCACAAAAGCTCTCTTGCCATTGGCCGCTGTAGGGATGTCTGAGCGATAAGGTACCGCTTTGACTAGGCTTAATGTGCTCTGTGCTGGAAGGTGCCTATGCTTTTCAGACTTTGGGGACCACAAGCCTTGCTGTTAGACGCCACTTCTCTGAAGTAGCTCTTAAAGGAGCCTTGGACAAGGCTGCTTCTGGCTAGAAGTAACTGACTAAGGCATGGGAAGGGTCTAATTGCCCCAGACCCCCCACAGCTATCCAAACTGTGGGAAGTTCTGTCATCAACTCTTCTCTTCTATAACCTCTTGCTATCCTGTTGCCTCCTTACTTGTTTATATTCCTCAACGGAATGCAACTTTTAAGTAAGGGAAGGAGATATGTCTTTCACTAGTCTACTCTTTGTTGAGCAGCTATAATGGAATGGAATGGAATGGAATGGAATGGAATGGAATGGAATGGAATGGAATGGAATGGAATGGAAATGGAAATGGAAATGGAAATGGAAATGGAAATGGAAATGGAATGGAAATGGAAAGGGAAGGGAAGGAAAGGAAAGGGAATGAAAGGAAAGGAAAAGAAAGGAAAGGAGAGGAGAGGAGAGGAGAGGAGAGGAGAGGAAAGGAAAGGAAAGGAAAGGAAAGGAAAGGAAAGGAAAGGAAAGGAAAGGAAAGGAAAGGGATTGGGAATGAATGGAAAGGAATGGGATTGGGAATGAATGGAAATGAATGGGAATGGGAATGGAATGGAATGGAATGGAATAGAATAGGTGGGGGCACTCCAGTTGTACTGTTTGTGCCCAGCTGAGGGGATGAGATGGGGTAGGACCCAGCCTAGACTTCTCCCACCAGGTCACATGCTCTGGCCCCAGGCTCTACCTCCCAGAGAAAGCATCTTCTTCCCACACAAGTGCTGTCCACTTGCCAAGCTGCGCACCTGCCTGAAAAGGCTGCCTTTTCCTGACTCATAAAAGGTACTCGGTAACCTAGGGGAGACCCAGATGTCAGAAAGAAAGATAGATGAGGTTGTTGCAGTCCCGGTGCTCTCTGTCCAGCCTGGGAGACGAAGTATAAACGAAGAAATCTACATGCACACAGTCTGAAAGTTCCGAGAGATCAAAAGCTCTGCAGAGCGGCAAGGAGGCTGTGGGGGAGACAGCTTATGCGAGGGGGTGGGGGGGGGCGCGCCAGGAAGTGTCTCTGAGCAGCTGGCCAGGTAGAAATCGAAGAGAAGAGACCACAAGATCTCTAACGCTGACCAGGATGTATTCAAAGATCAAAAGAAAGGCCAGGGTGGACGAGGAAGAGTGGGCGAGAGGAGAGACACAAGTGAGGTGACAGGGAGAGGGGGCCAGGGGCCCGGCCATGCAGCGCGTCCTCAGCTTACCTGCCTGTCACTGAGGTATTCCCGGGGCCTGGGTCCTTGTATTTCTTCAGTAAATCCCTATTGGCCGGAAGCACCTCTTCCCGCCTCTGCATATGGAGTAAGTGGCTCAGAACAGAAATGCCACATGGCCCCAGTGCCCTCTAGTGACCATAAGCCCCAGCCCAAGCCCTTAATGACTTCATCACCTTCAGAAAAACCTCTGCTCAGCCTGGTGCACAGTTTCTGGAACGTGTCTTAATAACTAGTCTCTGCACAGAAGACTACATCGGGTGCAGAAACCCCTGGTGCAGAGATCCCTGAGCCCAGTCAGATGCACTTCCGGCCTCCATTCCTCACTCAAGCCGCCATTCCCAGAGAGGACACACGGAGGTCTCATTTCTCAGGGGGATGGAGGGAACCCGTAGAGGTGACAAGCATTGGAACATGTAACAAAGTCTTACCCTAGCAGGTTTGGCTCAGTGGATAGAGCATTGGCCTGCTAACGGAAAGGTCCCAGATTCATTCTGGTCAAGGGCACATGCCCGGGTTTTGGGCTAGATCCCCCTTGCAGGAAGCAGCTGATCAATGATTCTCTCTTATCATTGATTCTCTCTCTCCTTCCTTCCTCTCTGAAATCAATAAAAATATATTTTTAAAAATAACAAAGCCTTCAAAATGTTTTGACTTTTCAAAGCCTGTTTTCTTCCTAAATAGGATGTGTGTGTCCATACGTATGTATGATAGAGAGATACAAATGTTTTTTACTCCTTAATATCCTCATGCAATCTGCACATCCCTGGTCTGGATTCTCAAGATGGAGAATGAGATCTATAAACTCCCATCATTTTACTAGTCCAATCTTATGTGACCTAAGTAGTAACTATTCCATCAAAACAGAAAACCTTTTTCATGTAAAAGAAACGCATGGTTTTTGCTGGGGCTTATGTGTGTGCAGCGCGTGCATACATGTAACCTACGACTCGTGCTGGGGTTCCTCACTTCCATTTGGATTCCCACCCACCGGGCCCGTTAAGATCACCATCCAACATGGCCTGAGCTGTCATCTCTGGGTGAGTCTGCCCCTGGCCTGATGGAAAAGCTCTTTCTACCCAACCGCCCTGGAGAGAGACCACGACTGCAGCCCATTTGCAAATATGTGCATCAATACATCCAAAGTGACAGCAGAGCCAGCTCTTCTGCAGCAGGGATGGCAGAGGTGGGGCCCAGTCCTGGCACCTGTTCCCCCGATGGTCCCTCTGGAGCCGTCTGCACAGCTTTGTTTGGGATATTCTTCAAGATGGGGGCATCTTGCCGAAACTGGTTTGGCTCAATGGATAGAGCGTCGGCCTGTGGACTGAAAGGTCCCAGGTTTGATTCCGATCAAGGGCATGTACCTTGGTTGGGGCACATCTCCAGTGGGGGGTGTTCAGAAGGCAGCTGATCGATGTCTCTCTCTCATCGAAGTTTCTAACTTTCTATCCCTCTCCCTTCCTCTCTGTAAAAAATCAATAAAATATATTAAAAAAAAAAAAAAAGATGGGCCATCTCCGGCTTCCCTGCTTTCTCCCAATCGGTGAATCTTTCACTAGCCTCCTTTACCAAAGTCTGGCGTACTTTTCCGTTCATCCAGTCATACTCCGCTGAGCCAGGTCGAGGAATCGGCCCCCCTTCATGCGGACAGGTATTTCCTGTCTGGATGCCACTTACCCAAGCGTGGCTCCCCGCGCTCTCTAATTTCGATTCATCAATCAGGCCCCGCATTCCTTCACACCTGCTCCTCGGGGGTTTCCGCAAATCGACCTATTTCTGGCGCTGGAAACGTCTGGAGGAACAGAGTCTCTGGCTGCAGCCACTACAAACGCAGAGGCTGGGAGCTCACACCTCCCTGCATGGCCACGCGTTTCCACCTGCACTCCCAGGAGCCTCTGCGCGTGCATCTCTGCAGGTGCATCCTTAGTCTACCTGTGCGTTTGTTACTTGAGTCCAATATTAAACTGGATTTTGATAAGAGCAAGTGGGGGGCAGGGGAGGGGCAACAGGCATCCCGCCACATTGTTGAGAGGCCCAGTTGGTGCATGTTTTGGAAGGCCATTTTAACAGTAGCTTTTCAAATAAAACACACACAGCCCCTTCTCCCAGCAGTTCAGTTTCCCATCATCTATATGACACACGCCATGTGTCACTGAAGCATTGTTCTCAACACTTGAAAACTGCCTACATGTCCCTCTGTTGGAAATTATTACATAAATGGATTAAATCCATCTTGGTGTATTGATACAATGGAAGCCCAAGTCACTGTTTGACAGAACAATACAGGTTTATATACTCTCGGGGAAAGACGCCAAAGAAATATCACTCAGTTCAAAAGCAAATCACAGAACAGTGTATGTGATCATGAGGCCATTTTAACAGATTTTTATCCTAGCCTTTGATAGGACAAAATCTGGAAGGATTCACGCAAATCTGTTAATGGTATTTTTTTTTATTTTCCTGAGGTTGGGGGCTTTCTAAGGCACACCTCTTTTAGCTGGGCTTTCTCTGTTTCCCATCTTTGAGGCTCAGTTAAAAAGAAACGGGTATTTTTGTCCTGCTCTCGGTCTTTGTCATGCTCGGTGGGACACATGCTCACCGTGGCCCCTTCTGTCCTCGCTCTGGTCTCAAACACTAGCGAGCTTTGCCACGTCCTGACCCAGAATTCTCCATCCTCCCCCACAGCTCGGAACTGCAGCTCTGTCTGCTCCGGGTTGGCACGTTAGCACATAGGGCTTGCTCAGGATTGCTTCCAAGTTTTCACCTGAACTAAACTTAACTTTTATTTTTATTTTATATATTCAGATCTTTAAAAAAAAAAAAAATATATATATATATATATATATATATATATATATATATATATCTCTTTCTTCCCTTTCCCCCCTCTTTGGTGAGAGGAGATGCCTGCACCAGCCTGCTTAGAGTCTCTCTAACATTTAGACCCCAGAGTTATCTAGAGGGGGCTGAGGGAGCCACGCATGGCATTCTGCTCCAGAAACCACCCCGTCTCTTTTTGTAGTCCCTGGCTCTTCCTGCACTAACACGTAAAAATTTAATATGTCACATGAGAATTATTTTTGTTGGTCATTTTTTACTGTTAAGGTGGTAATTTATTTGGACAGCATGTTAAAAGTAAAACTACCTAGCACTCCCATTAACCTCTTTCTCATTCATTTTCATTTTTATACAAACAATATGGATAGAAAATTTTAAAATGCAGCTGAACAAAGGGAAAAAATCGAACCCTTTTATTTTCACCATCAGGTATGGATAGCAGCTGTTAAAAAATGGGGTTTATGGCCTTGTAGTTCATTTCTATGTATATCAATATTTATCTTCTCTTTAAAAAGGCATTATATGTAATCAATTATTTTGTGACCTGATTCGTTTAATATCTAATATAGCATGAGTATTTTTCTATGCCAGCAAATAGTGATAATATAAGTAGCAGAGTTTACTACATGCCAGACACCAGACATATATATATGTGTGTGTGTGTGTGTGTGTTTGTGTTAACCCATCCTTTCCTCACAATATGCAATATGCTGGGTAGTGTTATTAATCACATTTTCTAGGTAAAAAAAAAAAAAAACACAAAACACTGAGTCATGGCGAGATGAGATCTCTTGCTAAGGTCACCCAGCTCATGAACTAGGTTCTGAGCCTAGATAGCCCAGTTCCAGAGGCCATGCTCTCGACCACACAGCTCCGATCCACACCATCACTTTCATGGCAATAGCATGTGATTGCTTATCTCACCAGTGTTATACCCAGAACATCTTTGTCCATGTTCCCTTACAACCTCAGGTGGAATTCCCATGAATAGAATCGCCGAGGCAAAGAGTTTGCGTATTTCTTAAAGTCCGGATGCCTATTGGTCAATATGTTTAAACAATATCTTTCCCAAGTCTTTTGAACTCCTACCATTCATTATTTCTTTTTTAAAAAAAATGTATTATTGTCTTTTGGATTTAATAATCTTTTTTTTTTCCTTAAAACATGGAGCTTCTACTCCACCTCCTCATCCTTCCTTCTGCATTGTACCCATTTCTCTCAAACGTTTAACAAAATAATGCCCTTCCCGGAAGCATGGGCCTGATATCAGAACTTCCAGTGCCTGCCCTTCCCGGGATTTAGCCTTTAGATGGGTGTATATGCCGAGATGGGCGGCTGCTCATTGGACTTGATGTCAGTTTTCTGTGCTATTAATTCTTTTGCTTTCTCCATTTTCTTTTAAACTTCACAAAAGTTGAAGTAATAAATCTGTCATAGATTTTTTTCCTGATTTCAATATATGTAAATGAGGGTGGCCTGCCTAGCAAGGATGACTGATGTGTAGGAGGCCTGGAAGGCGGGACTCCCTGCTCTGGTTTTATGACCTTGTGAAAGCTGCTTCATCGGCTGCATTTAATTTCCATATTTGCCAAAATGAAGAAGGTGTACTAAGTAGTCTGGAAAACTTATTCCAGGATTGAAAACTTATTCCAGGATTTTTTTTCTTTTTTTAAGTGTCAGGCTACCCAAGGGTAAACTAAATTCTTGAACAATGTTGTATGAAATTGGGGCAAATGTGCATTTTGATGGGGTGGTCTTGGCGGCAACAAATATTTGTTTCAACGTATTAAAGAGACCCCGTGCCTGGTCTCTGGACCAAGGCCTCCACACTGCACGTTAGTGGTTTGGGAAACGTGCCTTCAAGACCAAGGTAATTATAGTTTCTCCGCTGACGCATGACAAATGGCCTCTCACTGCGAGTTCTTTTATGAGGAAGGAAAACCTTCCATGACAACAGCACTGGAACTTAATTACAGGCTCCGGATCTGGGGGCAAGAATGGAGATTGTCCTGGGCTGCAGTCAAGGGAGAGAGGGCGAGAGCATGAGCTCACCTGGCAAGAGCCAGCGCGGGGTGAGGTAACGGTGACAACACTCGTGGCACTTCATTGAGAAGTTGCTGTTTGCCAGGTACTGTCCCAAAATTTTATGTACATGATCTCACTTAATTGCCACAATACCCTAAGAGATAGGTGATGAGGTAAGTACTTTTATTTTTTTTCTATTTATGAGTATTAGGAGACTCTTAAAAGGAGCTAAGAAACCTGCTCCCTCCCAGTTAGTTGTCAGAGGTGAGATCTGAACCCTGAAAGCTTATTCATTCACTTAATGCACACTTTTTGAATGTCTGGTATATGCCAGGTACCTAAGGGCTGGTCATGTACAAGGAGAGGAGGCAAAATCGCTGCTTCTATGAAGTTTAATAGTGGAATGAGACCAGCAGTAACAAGTCAACAAATCAATAAGTCATTTCAATTGGTGATAAGGGCTATGACAGGGAGGGACTGGGGTTGGAGGGAAGCTACTTTACATAAAATGACAGGGAGGTTCCCCCCTCCTTCCGCCCCCTGAGGTGACATTTGAGCTGAGCCCTACACAATGGAGCCTGTCAGCCCTGCAAAGACCTGCTGGAGAGCATTTTACCTGGAGGCAAAGGCAGAGCTCAGAGAGCGTTTGTTCTAGGAACAGAGAGAAGGGCAGAGTGGTTGAGTGATAAATAAAAAAGGGGGACATGTCTGCAGTGGCGTCAAGAAGGTGGACCAAGCCCAGATGGCTCGGGGCCTTGGAAGCCACAGTGTGGTGTGTTTGCTTTATTGCATTTGCAGAGGGAAAACACTGGAAGGTTTTAAGCAAGGGAGCGTTATATGCTCCGGTCTCTATAGGTGGCTTTCTTCACCTCTAAGATATGTTGCCAACCAAGAGCACCTGGGAGGTGATCGGTTGTGAACGTGAGGGGCAGTCTCAAGGAAAGCTCGAAAGTTTGGAGCCAGTGTTTCAGAGGAAGCAAAAGGCTAAGTTTTTCACAGAACAGCAAGACAGAAATGGGCAATGATAGTCATTTAATTCGAACCCATAACTTTAAGTTAGGAGACCTTAGGAAATCCAAGTTGAGCATCTGAACTATATTTTCAAAACTGAGTAAGGAGACTGTCTCTTATTTGGGGGCCATCCCTCAAAATGCAGAAAGTTGCAGTCTAGGTTTTGACCATTCTTAACCACTGTTGGTCAGGGGTTGTGCTTGGATGATCTTTACATGCCAGAGACCAGACTATTACATATATATACACATACATACATACATACCTGGCATATAGAGGTCTGGAAAATAGTATAAATCTCAACCAAAATAACAAGACATTGCAGCTTTGGGTAAATGATATTTTGGGGATTTACATTCCTATGTCATTTGATGTGTGTGTGTGTGTGTGTGTGTGTGTGTGTGTGTGTGTGTTGACCTTTATCTTTGGGAAATGTTTTTGAAGGCGCCATGAACATTTTAATATATAAGATCTGGCTTTCTGGTAAGGTGACATTGTGTGGATAGTCCTAGACTTCTATTCTCAAATTAGCAACTTAATTTATTTTCTTTGAATGTTCTTTAGAAACAAACACTCATTATAACCCATTAAATTGGTTTGTGTGTAACAGATAGGACAAGATGACTTGTTTTTCTAGGTCAAAAGCTCACTATTTTAAGATATTGTTCTCTTTAATTCTGCTTACTTTGACAAAAGAATTAATAGTTTTGCTTTTGTTCAGCAAGCTAAGTTTGAATAACAACCTAAGCCTTTAGGAGTGCACTGAATGTGTGTGTGTGTGTGTGTGTGTGTGTGTGTGTGTGTGTGTGAATGGCTGATTCTCTATCTGAAAGTTGCTGGCAGTGCAGGGCCTAACAGCGCAGACTACTTGAATGAAATTACCTTCGGAGGCATTTAGTTGCCTCTGTGATAGGATGGGCTCCAGAGAGCCAGATATTAATTGTGGCAAAATTTAATTGAAGCTGCCCATGTGTAATTGCATAGGATTGGGGGATGTTCATCACTCTTGAGTTAGGTTTTATTTATAAGTAACTTATTTGCTTCTCAGCAGGGGAAAAAAATTCTCCAACTGTCTTATGCCTGAGGTTAGAAGAGTTCTATTCCTTTGCACCAAACTAGGATGTGACGGTGCCACAAGGTCAAGGACGGCATAAGGTGGCTGTGCGACGCCGTGGGAGGGTGGGATGGCGAAGGCAGAGCTTCCTACCTGAAGCTGTGGATGAGAGAACTCGGCAGTCTCCCCAGCTCAGCCCCACAGTCTGATTTGGGGGAAAGATGCTCCCTCTGGCTGTTCAAGCTGGAGTGTGTCTCACCACGGCCTGCACTGGGAGCTGGGAGCACTAATAATTCTGCAGGAATTATACATTCAGCTGTCAGCACTGAGACTGTTGAGTCAACGGAACAAGCAGATTTTCTTCCATTGTCTGGTTTTTCAAGCTGGCGAATAACAATTCCGTCCTCTCCGTTTTGTTGTAACTCTTTTCGTTCTGACACTTCTGATGGCAGAGAGGGTTTCTGGAAATTTCCTGCGTCACATTTTGGAGTCAGTTCAAGGAGATAATGCGATTCCAATTGAATCATCAGTGTCTCCGCTGTCAGACCCAATCCTTTCAGAGTTGGTTGAGTCACACAAGCTCCCAGATTTAATATTTAACATGCTTGCCACTTTGCATCTTCCCTCAAGTCTCAATAAACGGGCTGAAGGCCTGATTGGAAACTGGGGGATAAATTATATGTTTGTTATGCCAGGTTAAGTAAATACTGTTTCAAAGCATGACTTGAGAGTACAATCAAGGTAATTGCTTTTAAAATTCCTTTTGGGGGTACTGGGCTCTAGGAAAAGGGTTACATGATGGATTGTGCCATGGTAAGCGATGGGAAGGAAAGGGTGTTGGGTCTGTGAGACTGCCATGCACGCTTCGTCCCTCATGCCTGGGACTGTCCAGAAGTGAGGGGAGGGACCCCGAGACGCAGTGCAAGTGCCGCTAACACACTGTTGTTCCTCCAGAGAAGATACGCGTTGACAGTCGGATGGTCAGGCTGACGGATGTTTGTCTTTCTTTTTCCTCTAGATGCTGAAGAGTACCAGCCTCCGATATGGAAATCTTACTGTGAGTACCTGAAGCGGGAATCTCCCCAGAGCCATTCCGGCATTGATTTAGTGCAACAAGCAGCCCTGTCTCACTGCCCGGAAACCCCGTTTTTCTGTTAGGGAGAGAGATTGGTCAGAGAGGTCTGGAAAAGCACTCTCCCCTGGCCAGAACCCCCAACGACCGCTGCCTGGGACCCGCTCAGGGATCCTTATTAGAAAAAGGTGCCTCTGATTTATGGCTTTCTTTCATTTTTGGGGGGTTTTTTTCTTCCACATTTGGTCAGCAAGGGTAAATGTTGAGTTCCTTGAATTATGTCCGTGGCCAGTATCTTGTAGCTATAAAGTCCTATATAAATAGATTAACAGAAGGCAAAGAATATCATTAGGGCCACTAAGGGTGACTGCTTAGAAAGAGATCTTTGTCTGGTCATCGGTCACCACACAGTCTTCCCTCTTGAAGGCAGACAGTTGTCATCACTTGAAGCTCCTTGTCTCCTTAATGTCGCCTACCCGGCTAAGTGCATCCCCCGTCAGAGAGGACGGAGTGCGCTAGACGGAAACCCCTTGTGCGCAGAGCCAGGGACACAGGTTCCTGTTCGGGCCCTGAGCCCAGACAGCAATAAAACATAGTAATTGCTATTGTTATTGATGTTCCCGCCGTTTCCACTGCCCACGGAGACCTGCCGTGAGTCAGCGGCTGCGCTCGCCACATGCCTGCACTCTCAAGCTCTCCCCACAGCCCTAAGCAACGGGCACCATCACTACCCCCGTGCCATTCATCAAGGAACAGCTCAGGGAGGGTCTGTAACGCAGCACAGGTTTTGAATTATGTTCTTGGCCAATATCTTGTAGCTTTAAAATCCTATACAAATACCTGAGACCGGTCTGGCTCAGTGGATAGAGCGTCGTCCTGTGGACTGAAGGGTCCCGGGTTTGATCCCGGTCGGGGGCATGTACCTTGCTTGTGGGCACATCTCCAGTGTGGGGTATGCAGGAATCGGCTGATCGATGTCTCTCTCTCTCATCGATGTTTCTGACTTTCTATCCTTCTCCCTTCCTCTCTGTGAAAAATCAATAAAATATATAAGAAAAAAAATCCTATACAAACAGATTAACAGAAAGCAAAGAATAGCGTTAGGTCACTAAGGAGTGGCATGGGAGTGGCATTCAGAGTGGACACCCACAGCCCACCAGTTTCCAAGACTTTTTTTTTCTTTCTTTTTCAAATCTTATGCAGAGTGTATATATAAGTACAGTGGTACCTCGAGATACAAGTGCCCTAATATACGAGATTTTTGAGATACGAGCCATCGAGCAAGCGATTTTTGCTTTGAAATACGAGCAACATTTGAGATAGGAGTAATCGCGAAGATAGGCCGGTTGCACACAACCCACCAGTTTACCGAGACTCGAGCGTCTCATAGTTTCCCACATCTCAAGGTTACGGAACGAATTAAACTCGTATCTCGAGGTACCACTGTATATACTAGTACATACACAAGACACACATACAGTATATGCAATACCTATGTATATATTTGTTACAAAAGCAATACAAAGCCACATAACAGGCAAACATTACAGAAATACATAGAGCTAAGAGTAAAAATTTTCTATAACCCACAAACCACCCTCTCCCCATATTCTAGTCCTCTTTCCAGTGGCTGACCCTTCCGTTTTGAAAGGCATGTTCTTCCGAGTGTGTCTGAAATACACATGCCCAATAGTTTTGCTGCTGTTGCTTCCATTTGTCAAAATGGGTGTCCTTCAACTGGCTTGTCACACTTCACAGATATCTCGCCTTTATCTTTTCATGTCAGCATATATGCAGGCATCTCATTGGTTATTACATGAGTCTGTTCTTCCATCTGTGAAATAAAGGGCTCGCGCTGGGTCTCCAAGGGCCCTTCCGACCTACTGTTCTGCATTCTGATCTTCTCTGCTAAAAGCCAGCGCTAATGACTTAGTAATTGGATGTTTTTGTTTGTCCCCTAATGGAGTGTGAAGTGCTCTGACGATAAATCAACAAAATATCTGTAGCGAGAGGTATTGGACGGTCCATGACTAACGTGCTTTGCGCACTGCCCTCCAACATTAACTACCCAATAGACACTGGCTGAGTGAACGTTACTGCAGAGAACTTTACTGAAGCGAAAAGGCGCCATTGGCTCAATTTCGTTTCACCTTTTGCTAAGAGACCTTGGATCATCCCATTTAGCTCTTAAAAACACTTCTGTGTCCTAAGGAAGCTAGAAGAGGCATTAATAATGACATGTTCACGATATCAGCTTTTACCTTAGTGTTTTTTAAGTTTGATTTCTGGATCTAACCAAATTAAGTTTTTATTTGCTCTAGAATCATAAAACTTTAGATGCAGAAGGGATGGTTGAGGCCATTTCATATAAAGCTAATGACATATAAGAAGTTCTTCTGTGTTCCATCCAACTATTAGTCATCTATGTGAGGGAGTCTAGTGATTTGAAATTCCAAAATCGAAGGAGTATGCCATTAGCTGTGCCATCCATGTCATCAAAACTCATTGACCAATGGCCTGCAGAGCACCGTCGAGAAAGAACTCTCTTATGTTTGTCCTGGATCCATGAATTGTTTGAATTCAGGCGTTGGACCACTTATTAACTCACCTCAAATATTCCCAAACTCATGCTTCTCCATCTTACTCCCAAGATTAGAATCCACTCATTTGGTCTTTTCAGCAAACATGCAGTGAGCACCTCTGAATGTCATAATAAGTATTAAGAACCAACAATGAATAAAATACTTTCTTTACAGTCTAGTAAGGGAGACATATGTAAACCACTTAAAATGCAAATGGATTTTTATAATAATATACTGCTCTCTACCTTCTGCGCATAGAGAAGACTTTAGAGAAGAGGGCAAATTTGCATGTGGGTCCTGAAGGATAAATAGAGGAAGAATCTAAAGGCCTGCTAGATTCTTTTAAGTCTCCAAATATGCCAAAACTATAGCCTTTTTCTGATCTGAAAGTTCAACAAACCTGTCAGAATATGAAATGTGTTTTGTTTTAAATAACCTCTTGGTAAACACATTCTGAACCTTAGGAAACACCAAACCTTTCTCTTTAAAATGTGCACAAACCATCCTTTGAGAAGATTAACGTTAAACATCAGCGTTAAATTCATTAGCATATATTTTATAGAATTCACATTTTTTTCATTACACACGTATTTTTTTTAAACTGAGGTGGTTATTTGCCCACTTTGAAATCTCTCATATACTTACTGGATTCAGTCCATCTTTGCCATATGATAGGACCCGATTTAAAAGCTGATGACTTGCAATGATTCTAGAATTATGTAGTATATCTTTGCTTTCATCCGTCACCTGTTAGGGGTCATAACGTTGACTTATTTGATGTCAGATTCTTATTATGAAGCATTAGCCCCAATCACGGTATTTTTCCTGGGAGAAAATTAGTCTGCTTCCTAATGATCCACTTGAAGGAGCTGTTTTTCATGCTAATTGCGGTGCTCTTGGTTGCAGGTAACAGAGCTTAATCACATTGATTGACTTTAGCAAAAAGCTCAGAGAAACCAGCTTAGGCAGGATTTGTTCCCGTCACTCCGGGGACATGATCAGGACCCAGCACGTCTCTCTTCCTTTCTTGCTTCCGCTCTCCTACGTTTGGCTCCACAACTCAGAGACCTCCCTTTGTGGTCCCCAAAGAGCAGCCAACTATACTCATCTAAGAGCAGCAGGCAGAGAGACACTTCAAGCAAAGCATTAGAATCCAGTCTCAGCCCTGATTGTCTGCCTACCAGTCCTGATCCATCACTGTAATCAGAGCAGGGACATGATCTGTGCCCTAAATCCAACTAAACTCGGGGAGCGATTGGTCCTGTTTGTTCCACATGAATGGAGAATTTGTAGGACTGTGGAAACAGGGAAGGTGGAAATGGATGCTGGGAAGACAACCGTGATTGACTTAGAAATTTAGGACAGTAAGGAACCTTGGAAGTCAGCTCTTGATACTTTATATAGAGTAGATTGTTCATTATTCATTCATACATCATGCATTCATTCACCAAGTGCATATGAAATCTTTGCCTGAAGCCAGACCGTGGACTTAGAGCTGTGAGGCCACAAGTATGGATGAGACTTGGTCTTGCCAGGATGTCACATAATGTCCCCTGAGTTCCTGCCTCCTCCGCTCCCTTTCTTAGAAGCAAACGGTATCACTGGGCTGTTTCCATAAGAATCATCTTGTCCCAAAGTGTCATGTATCCGCAGCTCGTCCTTTATTCTCAAGACCAACCCCAGCACGTTAATGAAGCAACGGAGAAGAAAGCTATTGATTTCAGTTCTCAAAAAGAAACGCTATTTTCAAGTTGGCTTTTAAAAAACAAACAAAAAAAAGCATATTCTAAACTTTTCAGCCAGAATGGGATGGACTCTGTGCCTTCATCAGAGAAGTCCAAAGCCAGCCACCTTGGGTATCCTTGGAAAGATTTCCTTTTTTAAAAGACCAAGTGCCAATTAAGTGGCAGATGCTGTGGCCATAGCTCGGGCCTGTGTTCCTAACAAGGAATTTGGAACCTCAGAACCCTGGTCCATACCCCGCCCCCTGCATCAGACTTGCCTGGGGAGCAGATTTATCATCACTATTCCTCAGCCCTGCCTCAGACAGCAGAACCAGGAGAGTGGAGGCGGGGAGGAATCTGTGATGGATCAGCCCCCACATGTGCTCTTGGGCATGCTACTACCCAAGAGCCCCTGGTTCCAGTGGGCACAGCCTCCCTGGACTTTTAGCCGTGCCACCAGCCAGGAAAAGGCTCCATCCCCATTAGGACCGGGCATTCTGTGGGCAAGGAGGCCACACTGCGGCTGGAGGTGGGGCTGAGCTAGGAGAACATCGAAAGCACCTACCACCTTCTACTCACACCCAGCATCTTTTTCCAGGAAAACTAGGAAGACGAGCAGTGAGGGGGGTGATAGGGCTCAGGGTCACGACCAAGGACCCAGGTTCAACTCCCGGGTCCACAGCCTCCGTTAGAAATAAGTGATGCTTAGAGGACATTCCTGCAGGGTCTCTTAGATCCTTGTTAAGACTGAGGAGCCGAAACTGGTTTGGCTCAGTGGATAGAGTGTCGGCCTGCGGACTGAAGAGTCCCAGGTTCGATTCCAGTCAGGGGCATGTATCCTGGTTGCAGGCACATCCCCAGTAGGGGGAGTGCAGGAGGCGGCTTATCAATGTCTCTCTCTCATCGATGTTTCTAACTCTCAATCCTTCTCCCTTCCTCTCTGTAAAAAATAAACAAAATATATTTAAAAAAAAAGACTGAGGAGACAGTGGGTCTGGACGGGGCTTCAGCGCCACCCAGGCCAGCGGCCGCCCTCTGGCACTCACAGGGACTGGGTTGATGCAGTGTCCCCAGGAGGGTAAGTTGCGTTTTCTTATTGAAGAAAACGCACAGCATTTTCTCAGTGAACTCTGGATTTCTCAATCTGCTTTCGGTTTTTTGGAAAATAGGAATCCCCTTTTTCAAAAATACATTTTTAGTGATTTAGGAAAGGAAGGAAGAGGGAGATAAAAAAATCAGTGATGTGAGAGAATCATTGATCGGCTGTCTACCTGCACACTTCCTGCTGGTGATGGAGCCCACAACCTGGGCATGTGCCCTGACTGGGAATTGAATCGTGACCTCCTGGTTCATAGGTTGATGCTCAACCACCGAGCCACACTGACCAGACAGGAATCCCCTTTTCATCTTCATACTCCTCAGCGACCGTCCCCTACCCCACATTCACCGAACGGTTTATTCCATACGAGAATTCTCTCATGTGCTTCAGCGGGCCCAGGCTGGCAGTGCCTGAAACCTAACTGGAATATTGCATCAGAAGCAACTGCCGTTATATCACCCCTCGCCAATAGAATAACCCGAGAAGTGACATACGGGTATTGCATTTTGCTTGTGAAATGTATTTGTCGACAAAGAAAATTCTGGAAACGACTCTTCAAAACGACTTGGCATTTCGGCATTATGAATGTTCCTCATTTCATAAAAGTGTGAGTCTGGTGAGCGACAGCATTTGTCTTTATTGAATCTCAGAGGGTCCCCGGAGGACACAGGAGAGGAACTGTAATGTCCCTTCAGCTCTGCAATCAGCTCACCTTCCCGCCTGCCTTTCCCCCGGTGTCAGCTTAACGCGCACTGCCACCGCCTCCTGGGTGCCCGTCTAAAATGCTGTCCCTCTGGCTTCCCTGCCTCCACGGTCCCCCGGGAGGCACTGGGCAGTGGCACCGCTCCTGGCTGGGCATCAGAATTCCCTGCACGGCTTCCACAAGAAGATTCCAGGGCCTCGTGCCAGACTGGCAGAGTGGGCATCACCAGGGACAGTGGATTCTGGGGATCTGTATTTTTAGAGCAGCTCCTTGCAGATTGTAACGCCATCAGCCCACTAGGGACCCCTCCACTCTCTGCCTTAGGGAACAGCTGGTGAAGCTAAAAAAAATAATAATAATAATACGGACCTTGGAATGTGGAGATTGGCCTTTAAATCTTGATTTCCTCATGTCATCTGTGTGAACTTGAACATGTCCAAAGCTTGGCATCTCTGCTACATCATCGTTAAAAAGGGAATAACAGTTATCTCGGAAGCTTGTTGGGGAGATTAAATGAGAAGATGTGGATAATGATGTCTGGCACATAGTAGGTGTCCAGAAAATGGCAGCTTCTGTTATTTGGAACGGTCTTACTGTTATTCTTCAGAAACAGACCAGCTCATGGCACCTCCATACGCAAAGCACGTCGCCACCTCCCTCCTCATGGCAGAGAGAAGGCCTCCCAACCCCTTAGTGTGACCTGCAAGGCTCTGTCCCATGTGCCTCCTCCCACAGCTGCCCACTGGACTCTCACTGACCAATCGGCACGTCATGCCCTCTCCCTTCCGGGGCTCCTTCCCTTCCCTGTCCTCTCCCTGCAGAAACCCCTCTATTCCTTCACGGACAGCTCCATGGCTCCCCCTCAGTAACGAACTTGGCCCGCCCTGTCTTGTTTTTCCACGTACACCACCCCCTCCCCGGGTCAGTCTCCCTGAGGGCATGGATGGTGACCCCATTAGTCATCGGACACAGTTCATTTGTTCATCAAATATGCATTAAGCATCTTCTGTGTACCAAGTGCCACTCTAGATGCTGAGTCAAGTCCCTGCCCCAAAGAGCTTCCTGTAGTCAAGGGAGACAAGGCACCAAGTAAACCAAGTGTGTTCGTGGTGACGAGTGTTGTGGCGAAGCAGAAACCAGAGTAAGGGAGCAGAGTGAGGGGATGAAAATTCATCCCAAATCAGGCGAGCCAGGGAGGACCTGAGTGCAGGGAGAGTGAGAGCCAGGTGGGGTCTTGGGAAAGATCAATCCTGGTGGAGAAAGAAGCAAGTGCAAAGGCCCTGGGGCCTCCGAAAACAAACCAGCGATTTGGAATCCAAAGGATGCATGTCAGCTGGGTGCTCTGGGACAAATATTTTAATTTCTCTGCACTTGTTTGCTCACTAACACTGAGAATGGCTGTTCTACCATGTTCTTTTTTCCGAGTTCCCGGGAAGGTTTCATGAAAGCTTGTTCCTGTCACATGACGGGTGCTCAGAATGCTGGTTTCTGTCTCCTCTCCCTTCCTCATCATTCATCTGCTGAGCCTCCACGGCAGAGGTTCTCAACCTGTGCGTTGTGACCTGTTTTCGGATGGTCTTAGGCTCTACAGCAATGACCCACAGGTTGAGAACCACTAGGAGGATTGCCTAAGACCATCAGAAAACACAGATATTTACATGACGATTCACCACAACATGAGGAACTGTATTAAATGGCCGCAGCATTAGAAAGGTAGAGAACCACTGCTCCACAGAATGCTATGATTCCTGGCCATAGCACATGTTCAGATGTGTTCTCACATGACTTGTGAAGGCATGCTTAGCTAAAAATGCTTCCCTTGTCACAGATGTACTTCCTTTGTCACCTCCGAGGGAGGCGTTAAAAATGGTGTCCACATAGCTGTTCCAACAATGCTCCCCCACCCCCCAGCCCCACGTAACTGAGGCCCTGGCAGTGGGGAGAGCAGAGGGCACGGGACTCTCTGGATCAGGAACTCTGTGCTGGCGGGAACTGGCCTCTGGTTGTCATGGCCCTCGCTAACAGCAACAGCACCCGAAAAAGCAGCCAGCCGGTCGGGGGGGGCTGGTTCCAGAGGCATCCAGGACCAGGAGCCTCTCTCCTGATTTAAGGGGCGCTTGTCCACTCTTAGTTTATACCTTTGGTCCTTTCCTCCTCGTGTTTCCTCTTAGTTTATACCTTTGGTCCTTTCCTCCTCATGTTTCCTCTTTGCCGAGAGCCACTCTGACCCTGTCTCCATACGCGGGACCTCAGTGACGCACGCATGTCCATTAGGAAGGGAAACGGAAGCTCGGAAAGGTGGCGCATTAGCCATCTCCCAGAGGGTTTGAGGGTCCCTCTCTGCTGGAGTTGCGCAGTCTGCACTTAATTAGGCGAGAAAGTAACCGCGGAGCCGACGGCTTTGGGGAGCCATAATTACAACCCATCTCCCCTCAGTGCTCTCCCTGCTTCCTCAGACTCATCTGCCCGTCAATTAAATATTATTTCCAGACCTAAGAATACATCAGGAGCCTCTGCAGAGGTTATTACAATTTCTGAGCTCTGGATGATGGAGTTTTTAACTTTGCAAAGATTTATTCCACCTAAAACTAAAACTCTTTCCCCTCGAGATGCTGAAGAAAATGGCAGCTCTGTTTGTTTTCAAGTCCCGTGTTCACGGACGTGGAACCTGCACGGGGCAGCCTCCCTCTCAGGGAAGGAGCCAGGCCGGCTGCACAGCAGCAATGCCTTTGTGACAGTCGGAAAGGAACCGCAAAGAGTCGTCTGATAGATTGCCTTTTTCTGTTTAATTTCCCGCTTTCCTCCCAGGCCCACGCCTGGAAGTCCGTCTTTAAAACAGGATAGATGAGCGTCATTATTATTTAAGATAAGAAAGAGCCCCAGGAAAAGGGATGACAATGGGTGGGAAATGGTCCCACAGAGGAGACCCCGTGGTGACAGGCAGGGCAGAAAGCCATGAGTTGGGGTTCCATTCAGTCAGAGAGACCGCGATGTCTCTGCCCATTCCTGTGGCCTTTCAGAGAATGGCACTCCTTCCGAAAACCCGTCTTTCCCTGGCACGTCAGGAGCCGTGGGCATCTAACTCCAGGACACCTCTTATTACAGGATCTCACTTACTGACATCCTCTCGAGTAGAATTTTATCTCTGCAACAGTCGCAAGAATTGTAGTGGGTATCTCGTCTTCCAAGAAAGCCATAAAAGGAGCAGTGCCGGTAACAATTAGGAAACTCAATTGGCCTTATAAGAATAAAAAAAAAAATCAATTTTGCCAGTTTACATTCCCAGTGACTAATTTCCATATAAATGACCTGACTTTATTCAGTCTTAAAAAAAGCGGGCCTGTCTCCTCTGGGTTTGTTTGGCTTTTTTGTTTGAAATATTTGCCATTTTGGAGATGTGCTTAAGTGGAACTCTCTCGGAAGGCGTGCTGGGATGTGTGACCGCTGTCGCATGATAATTAACTTTCGTGTTGTTGTCTCTGGCAGTGTACCAGCTACAGCAAGAGGCCCCTCGGCCCAAGAGGATCGTCTGTCCTGGGGAGGTCAGTACTTGCTCTTTGCAATATGTCTTGTGAACGATGATGAATTGTCAGCACCGGGTTGATAATTGAATGGCTTTCAGGTTTCTGGGGGATGATTTCTATTAACGTGTGTTCCAGTGCCACCAAATTCAACATCCTAATCAATACAGTGGTACCTCGAGATACGAGTGCCCTAACATACGAGATTTTCGAGATACGAGCCGTTGAGCGAGCGATTTTTGCTTTGAAATAAGAGCAACATTTGAGATAGGAGTAATCTCTTGGATCGGGCAGCTATGACCCACCAGTTTACCGTGACTCGAGTGTCTCATAGTTTCCCATGCCTCAAGGTTACAGAACGAATTAAACCCGTATCTCGAGGTACCACTGTATTTTGAAGACAGGTGTTATTTTAGAAATACTAACTAACTTGGAATCAAATGTCTCACGTGTTTGACCATCGCAGAGGCAGCGAGCATCCTTTATAAGCGCCCTTCCCCCTGCAAACATGCATTGGAGTTGTTTTCCTTGTTCCTGCTAGTTTGATTCCTTTATCATTTGTTTGATCATTAAGTGCTTCCAACAGAGACAAGACAGAGCATAATAAATCTCTCGTTTACTCTCAATACCCACCATTAACAAACCTTTATACTTTGTTTCACAGACTTGGCATTTTTAAAAATCTCTACAAGGAAAGTGACTGTGTCTATATTCTCAGAGAGAGGTTTAAATAGTATGTCGACTCATAAAAATGCTGACCGGCCCCCAGAACGCTTCCGACCACTCATTTGCTGCTCCATCTCTTATCACCTGGGATGCCAGCAGGCCTGGAAAGGCACGACTCCGGCTTTGTTTTCCATTTTCTTTTGAACCAGTTTTTGCGTGTTATTTTTTAACAGCCAGACTAACATCCTTCAAACACAGGTCCCGGGTCCTTGAGTATTTTTGTAATTGGGACTTCGGTTAAATACAGTGGTACCTCGAGATACGAGTTTAATTTGTTCCGTAACCTTGAGGCGTGGGAAACTATGAGATGCTTGAGTCTCGGTAAACCAGTGGATCGTGTGCAGCCGGCCGACCCGAGAGATTACTCCTATCTCAAATGTTGCTCGTATTTCAAAGCAAAAATCGCTCACTTGACGGCTCGAATCTCAAAAATCTCCTATGTTAGGGCACTCGTATCTCGAGGTGCCACTGTATATAGAGTAGCTGATCTCTTTAAAAGGGTCACATCCACTCTGTGGGGCCTCCAATGTCAACACTTCTGAGATTCATTGTTGAGCATCAGTACCTTGTGGCAGTCTGACCCGGTTTGGTTTTGAACCCATCGGTGACTTAGGTACGCACACCCACAGCCAGCTTTCACTTGTTAACAAATATTTCTACATAAAATCTTACTTCTGTTGAAAGGCATTAAAATTCATCAAGTAGTCTGAATTTGCATCCCTGGGCTAGAACCTGAGAGGTCAACGTAGCTGACCCCTGGGGAGTTCTTCAGGAGGAAGTTGCATCTGTATCAGGTCGTCTGACCTTGGCCTGTCACTCACCCTGCTGGCTGTTGGCCTTTGGTTATTCGGTCATATCCAAGTCAGAAAAAAAGAGGGTAAATACAAAGATGCTGATGAGATGCTTTAAATAGGGGAGAGTTAAGAAACAGGGGGTTAAAAATGTACTACCTTACACCTAGCATGGTGTTCCATCATAGAGCCATGTGTCAGGGACTGGAGTTGAAATGTCCCCATGAAAAGCGTGTTCGTACAGAGCAAAGGACTCTTCCTGGGAATGCAAATAAAAAGTCTCCAGGCAAAGCCGGGTCGGTTCTAAGTCCACAAGATAGAGCAAATACTCATCTCTTCACTTATTCACCAAAGATATGCGGGCAGCCTGCTGTCCTGGACGTTGAGCTAGGTCTGCGGACACAGCCAAGACCTTGCCTGTTGGTATTCTGCGTGTCGTATTAGAGAACAAAATTGTGGTGCATGTACTAAAGATATAGTTAAGATTATCTCTGTGTGTGTGTATGTGTGTGTGTGTGAAAGAGGGAGGAGAAAGAGAGAGAGAGAGGAACCATATCAGTAGTCCTATGCGCGGGTACCATGGGAATGGGTGGGTTCAGATCAGCTTCACAAAAGCGCTTCCTCCCTCGGTTCAGTGGAAACTTCAGACTCCAGTGGGCGGAGGGTCACCTCCTCTCTCTCATGATGCACTTGCATCGGGAGAAAATGCCGCCGACGCCTTAGCACAGCGACCGTATGCCGCAGCCGCCACCGTCCGCTGTGACGGAAGGACGGTCGGTCGTGCGCCCAGCTGGTTTATTCCCGTCTGTCTCTGAACCCCAGCTCCTCACCTGGGACCCGGATTGTGTGCTTCCTTAACGCGTGAGCCCGGCTGAGGCTGGTTCCCAGGCAGCCTGCCCTGAGCAGTTCCGTGTCCCTTTTCTGCCGGGAAATCAACCCGAGAGGGGCTTTCCAAGCTGCATTTCCTGGGCAGCAGCGCGGGGTGCACCAGCCAGGCAGGGCGGGCGGTGGAGGGCAGGTGTTCTCGCTGCTTCCCTGCGGGCCCGAGTGCCAAGCGCCGGCAGGAGTGGCTGCAGGTCCCTTTGTCCTCCTGGGTGACATGACCTGCAACACAATAATTAATAAATAATAAAACAAGACTAAACCCCTGTGTTTCATGTACTCACAACTGTAAATCTACTTTTGCCCATTCCGTATACTTTGTCTTCTTTCATTGTATACTTGTTGCTGTACATCTCTCTCTAGGAGCATACATGCCCCAGAGACATCATCAGTCCTAATCACTTGTATTTCCTTCCTTGGCATTGAACACAGTGCCTGCCAGCAGTGAGCAATCAGTACGGTAAACTATATGGTAAAACGATGAAAAAGGGATAGACATCAAGAATGTAAGAAATTAAGAATTTTCAAACTGTTACAATAGCAGATGGGATATTTACTCGGTGCCATTAGTAAGGCCAGTGAATTGGACTTTTGGCGGGTAAGCTTCTTACTTCAACACAGACTAATATTTTTTTCCTAGAACATTCTAGATTTCTGTTTGGACTTTTGGCAAGGCCAGAGGTCACGACTCACTTGCATGCCTAAGGTAAAGCCAAGTTCCACTGCAGTCGCCTAGAGTGTATGCCACATGCAGAAATTCTATTGAGACTGTAAAGGATTTTGTATCAGTTGCCTTACTTGACATTGCTATAGTGACCATTATACAAAGCAATTCCAGAGGAGAGAAATAAATTGCGTACGATTATTTTAAATTGTTCTCCATTTTATGCAAATCCCCTGCTCCCTCCTTGCCAGAGAATCATCTACCTTGGGATTTTTTTAATGCGATTTTTTTTAATGCGGACGTGAACAGTAGATGTGAGATTGCTATCACTCGTGGGCAGAATCAGCATTTTTTCTGGATTGTCAGAGGTGACGCCAAGGTCAGGGATAGTGGCCTGTCTTAAGTTGAAGTAATATATTTTACTCCTAGTGACTCTTTTCACTTTTTTTAAATGTTTTTATTGATTTTAAAGAGAAGGGGAAAGGAGAGGGAAAGATAGAAGCATCAATGATGAGAGAGAGAGAGACATGAATTGGCTGACTCCTGCACGCCCCCTACTGGGGATTGAGCCCACAGCCCGGGCATGTACCATGACCTGGCATCAAACCATGACCTCTTGATTCATGCGTGAACAGTTAAGCCATGAGCCAAACCAGCCGGGCTGTATTCACTTTTTTAAATACCACTTTAAATGCCCCCTCCCCCCTGTCCATTTTCTCTAGTTTTGGGGTTTCCTATCATATGACTTCTCTCTTTTCTACCTCTACTTGTCAAAAGTGTTCTTTTAAACCTACCAGAGCATTTCATTTGATCATGCTTTGAAAATGTTGATTCACTGTACCTGGTCTCTGCAGCCTTGTAGTCTTGTAGCTTTAGACATGTCTGGAAGGTTTTCACAAGCTTCATTGATGAACCTTATCATCCTCGACTAACTCAGCGCATTTTGAGTCACATATTTAAAATAAACTCTTGACTTGGGGCGGTGAACACACAATACAATATACAGATGCTGTATTAGAGAATTGTATACCCGAAGCCTATATTTCAGTAACCAATGTTCCTCCGATTAATTCAGTAAAACATAAAATGATGTAAACTCCGAGGGAATTTGTCCTATTCCACAATTCTCTCCTGTCCTCCTTTGAATTATTTAAAAAATGTTTTTAAGGAAACGTGCATTTGGGGCAACATGAAAACGCTATGTTTCTAGATCTCGAGACATGATTATGTCTCTGCAGTAATAAGATCGACTCTGCCTGCCCCGAATGAAATCAATCCCATTGCCTTTCAATTGGTTTTCATGTCTAGTAAGCAGAAGGCTACCTCTTCCCTGGGAGGAAATACAGTGGTACCTCGAGATACGAGTTTAATTCGTTCCGTAACCTTGAGGCGTGGGAAACTATGAGACGCTCGAGTCGAGGTAAACTGGTGCATCGTGTGCAGCTGGCTGATCCTCGCGATGACTCCTGTCTCAAATGTTGCTTGTATTTCAAAGCAAAAATCGCTCGCTCGACGGCTCATATCTCAAAAATCTCATATGCTAGGACACTCATATCTTGAGGTATCATGTATATCTCTTCTTTCTCCCCTTACTGTTGACACAGCCTGGGATAAAAGGCTTGCCCATCCTTCTTCCTCCCAGGCTGGCCTCTCACTCCCTAATGCAGTCAGGCTGTTTGCTCTGTCCCCAGCGAGGAAAGCCAGAGTGGAAAAAAAGTTTAGACACAAGAGTTTTCTTTCTCCAAAGGTTTGTGCTGTTATATTTGCCTTCTTGCTGACAAGTGCGGTGACCTATCAAAACGCATAGCCCTCCCCAAAAGAATTCACTCCCTTTGGGGTACTCTGAACAACTTCTAAGGTAGTATAGACTGCATCCAAGGTGGTGTCTTCAGCAGTGGGCAAGGGCACTTGAGGACAAGCTGCTGTATTTTTTAATATATTTTTATTGATTTTTGGAGAGGAAGGGAGAGAGAGATAGCAACGTCAATGATGAGAGAGAATCATTGATCTGCTCCACCTGCTTGCTCCACAAGAGGATCAAGCCCCCAACCCTGGGCATGTGCCCAGACCGGAAATTGAAGCACAGCCTCCTGGTTCATAGGTCGATGCTCAACCACTGAGCCATGCTGGCCAGGGGAGGGCAAGCTGCGGTAGAATGTAAAGGCTCTGAGTCAAAGGACAGAGAGCCTGACATGGGGAGGGGTCACCAAGGGGCAGTGTGTACCCTGAAGCTGAGGATAACGCAGAAGGTGGATGGTTTCTTCTTAAGACAGAATAAGGAAAATGAAGGGGATTAAACAGTGAGGGACGATAAGTAAAATCACTTGAGAATCTTCTTAATCTTTCTGGGTGATTTTTATTTCTTGAAATGTGCATTTCTTCCCCCCCCCTCCCCCTTTAATCTGTTTCTTAAAAAATCTTTATTGCCGAAACCGGTTTGGTTCAGTGGATAGAGTGTCAGCCTGCGGACTGAAAGGTCCCAGGTTCAATTCTGGTCAAGGGCATGTACCTTGGTTGTGGGCACATCGCCAGTAGGGGAGGTGCAGGAGGCAGCTGATGGATTCTCTCTCATTGATGTTTCTAGCTCTCTATCCCTTCCCCTTCCTCTCTGTAAAAAATCAATAAAATATAAAAATAAATAAAAGATCTCTATTGTTGAAAGTATTACACATGTCCCCTGTTTCCCCCCATTGATCTCCCCTAGGTCCCCTCTTCCCCACCCCTGGCTTCCTTCACCACCCTCTTGTCTGTGTCCGTGGGTTATGCATTTCTTATAGGATTGCTAGAGAGGAACTAAAGCTGTATGTGGTTAGTTGCTTTAGAAAAACAAGAAGAATAGCCATTAGCATCGTGGATGACAATACTTGCTCTGTGATCCTCATCTGGCCTCTGAGAGCCATCACCCAAGCCCCTCACTCTCTGATGGGCGAGTAGTCTCAGACTTTGGGCACAGTGGTTATGAGGAGGTCAACCTTACCCATCCAAACAGGAAGCAAATACCAACCTCCCACCGTGACTGCGATTAGATATCTCCAGTGTGTCTGCCTGTGACTCAGAGGTCAGGTGCAGTAAAATTTCGGGCGTGGTCAGGACCTCCCGGGAAAAGAAACAGGTGCATAGCCTGGATGCCCTGGTGAGGTTTGAAAGACATGCTTCACCTGTTACTCAGCTGGTTAAACAGTAACTGAGTAATAATGCTGACAAAAGCCGGTTATATTTCACCCCGGGCAAGCCATGTCTCCTAGGGTAACACCGTCTGGCTGACCCAGCAGTGAGACATTTGAAAACAGAGTTGTTTGTAACCTTGACTTTACTTTCCACCAGAAAAAAAATGTGACTAGTGCAATCTCAGACCAACCTCATTATAATGTGATTACCTTGAGTGTGGTCTAATTATCACCTTGTCATCAGCCTTTTAATTGTAATGAGCACTAACACATAGACAGTGCTTATGTGTTAGGGCTGGGTGAAGAGATTTACTTAGGTGATTCTTCACAACAGTCCCATGGGGATGGCCATACTTCTCATTTTACAACAGAAAATGAGAAAAATAACACCTGACAGGTAGAGCTGGAGTCGAACCCAGAGCGAATCTAGGACTGAGCTTCTAACCCGATGCTTCTGGGGTCTGGGGCCAGCAGCCAGGACATCGCCTGGGAACTCGTCAGAATTGCAGATTCTCTAGCCCACCACAGGCCTGCTGAGTCACACCTTTGAAGTGGGTGCCCAGCAGGCTGGGTGTTAAAAAGTCCTGCGGGTGCACCTGGCACTTGGCCAAGTGTGAGGACCACTGTTGTAACCACTGTCCTCACTCCTGCTTCTGTTTCCTACTCCTTCCCTGTGCCCTAGGATAGAAGGACCAAGACACTGTCTCCTGTGGTGCTTACTGTTTGCCCAACGCTGTGCTCGACTTTTCATGGACTTCTTCCCGCATCACCCCCCTATAGTTCTCTAGCTGAACTTCCTCCTAGATGTTATTTTCCATCCTTTACAAAGAGTTTGCCTTTGCTTTCCTTCTTGGCTCCGTCTGGCTTTCCCACACCCTCGTACTTTGCAGGGGCCAACTATGCATCCTTGTACCAGTATGGTCAGCGCCTTATTTACCCTGGTTTCCTACGCCCCCCTTCCAATGTGTTGCACTTCTTAGAGTTATGTTTGCATTACTAACAAACAAAAATGCTCAAATCCGGTTCTAAAATGATTCATACCGATGTTCATATTCAGTATATGCGCTAATGAGCGCCAGCTTTTTAAAGATGCCCTCCTTATCTTGTGACTGTTCAAAAATTCTTGCTAGGTTTCCTGTTGCTTTTAATGGTTCTTTGCATTAATAAAAATAGCAGGTCCATTGGCATTATGACAGGAATACTTCCTATTTCTGCTTCCCAAGTGACAGTTTCTTCATTCAGTGGATCCTCTGTGTGGTTCATGAGCATTTCTTTTCTTTTTTTAATATACTTTATTGATTTTTTACAGAGAGGAAAAGAGAGGGATAGAGAGTTAGAAACATCGATGAGAGAGAAACATCGATCAGCTGCCTCTTTCACACCCACAACCAAGGTACATGCCCTTGACCGGAATCGAACATGGGACCCCTCAGTCCGCAGGCCAATGCTCTATCCACTGAGCCAAACCGGTTTCAGCTCATGAGCATTTCTTAACTCGGTATCATAGATGACAAATTTTCCAATAAAAGCCAAGCCAGCCAGGTACCCTCCTGGTCCTACATCCTTGCCTTAGTCTAGCACTCCTCTCATTGGCTCCAGGCCTACACTGGCTGAGCCATTGCTAATCCATCACCTCTGGTTGTATCCTTTCACAAATCATAGTCTCTCTTGACATTAGCTCTGATACACCGTATCTCCATCTCATTGGACAAAAGAGCAAGCTTTGCTTTAGCAATGGTATCTCTTTCTTCCTTCTTATTTGCATGGCCAGTGTCCTTCTACATTGTGGAAGGAAGTTAAATAGCCTTGGCACAGCCTGACAAAGGCATAATGGTTGCCATCAGCATCTCGTGTCCTTCTAGGTACTCACACATTGATGATTTGATGAACTAACTGTTCTAGTATCTCCCTGGTATATCTACCACGACTGTAATTACACTGTCCTGGTGGTCCCCTTGCTCTGTTGTAGGCTTCCGAGTTCCATGACTTCTCAGAGACCAGGCCTAATGATGCTTCAGCGACCTCTTACAGTTCAAGGGCGCAGGCCAGATGCCATAGTGTTTCAGGATTCTCAGCTGTGCAGCAATAGAATTCACCCACTTCCTGCCTTAGTGCATTTTGATGTTTTAAGTTGGCATTGTTATGCCACAGATTAAAAATTAATGGTGGTCTTCTCCCGGTGCAGCAGGAAATGGAAGGGCAGGAGCACAGAGAGCTGATGGGACCCACCGTTCAATTAAAAGGCCTTTGAGGCCTTGGAGAGCTCTCGGTCCTAGCTGACTATCAGACGTCCTGAAACCGATTCTTGAGAATGCACTCTGATTTTTGTTAGGCCAGAACAGGCATTGACAAACAAGAGCCTGCCGACTATTTTTTTTTTAATATATTTTATTGGGTTTTTACAGAGAGGAAGGGAGAGAGATAGAGAGTTAGAAACATTGATGAGAGAGAGACATCCATCAGCCGCCTCCTGCACACCCCCTACTGGGGATGTGCCCGCAACCAGGATAAATGCCCTTGACCGGAATGGAACCTGGGACCTTTCCGTCCACAGGCTGACACTCTATCCACTGAGCCAAACCAGTTTCGGCCCGACTATTTTTGTGAAGAAAGTTTTATTAGAACACAGCAATGCACATTCCTTTCCATATTGTCTGTGGCTGCTTCTGTGCTCCCACAGCAAGGTGAGTATTTGAGTCAGCTATCCTCCAACTCTAAAGTACTGGGTGGGTCAAAAGTAGTTATACAATTCCGATCTATGAAATAGAGTTTATTCTCATTTATTAATTATTGTATGATTTTCCATATGAACAACTGTAAACCTACATTTTCCCACCCTGTGTTTCCTATCTAGCCCTTGCCAGGGAAAGTTTGCCGACCCCTAGTCGTGCAGTAGAAGTAACGTTGAAGAGTGGGTTAATACCTGCAAAGCTCTCAGCATAGTGCCTGTCATCTATAGATTGGAAGTATTGGACTCTAATTGTTACCCTTCCCAAACACTATCAAAACCTTAGGGAAAAGGGTATTTTAGTCGTTTCACTGAAGATGCACTTGATCCCATTTTAAGAAATGTTTGGATCTTCGTGTTTAATGCGTACATTGATGAAAGAAGCCAAGGCAGTTACAACAAGCAGGAGTTCTTTCAGCTGTTTTGTGGCGGTCACTTTCTTGCTGTCAGGAATCGTGGCCTGGTGGAAAGGTGGCATCGCCCTCCACCAGCAGGATAGTAAAGAGGTGGGTGGGACCTGTTTATCTGAAAACACTATCTGAACTTGTGACCTAAGCTCACTTTCTTTAACTTCAAGAAGGAGTCTGGCTGAAACCGGTTTGGCTCAGTGGATAGAGCGTCAGCCTATGGACTGAAAGGTCCCAAATTCGATTCCGGTCTAGGGCATATATACCTTGCTTGTGGGCATATCCCCAGTAGGGAGTGTGCAGGAGGCAGCTGATTGATGTTTCTCTCTCATCAATGTTTTTAATTCTCTATCCCTCTCCTTTCCTCTCTGTAAAAAGTCAATAAAATGTATTTTAAAAAAAAGAAAAAAAAGAAGTAATCTAGTGTTACTCTCCTTTTCAAAGCCTCTATGTTATCGAATTCAGGTGAGTGATTGGCCTGCTGATGCATTAGGGCGGGGAGAGGGCTGTGTCTGAAATTGACTATGAAAATGCATCCAACAATGTTGGATTAATGGGTGGCTAGCGGGGTGAATAAATAGTTATCTCATAAAGCAAGTATAGTAAGTGTGACAGAATCTAGGTGGTGTGGATATGGGTGTTGGCTGTAAAAGTCTTTTATTCTTTCCAGTGGGTGAAAATTATCATAACAAAATGTCAAGAAGAAGAGGCAAAGATTGTTTGTGTAAGAAGAGCAATTGCAGGTCCCGGCTGGTGTGTTTCAGTTGGTTGGGTGTTCTCCCATGCACCGAAAGGCTGCTGGTTCAGTTCTCTGTCAGGGCACATGCCTGGGTTGTGGGCTCAATCCCCAGTAGGGGGCATACAGGAGGCAGTTGGTGGATATTTCTCTCTCAGTAGTGATGTTTCTCTCTCTCACTCTTCCTTCCTCTCTTTCTAAAAATCAATTTTAAAAAGAAGAGCCATGGCAGGATGTGCTCTGACCGAGGGAAAAAGATCCATCCCTGGGGTGCACAGTCTCAAATGGCCGAAAGGTCAATGCTGCTGGAAGCACAGCAAGGCGAGCTCACGAATTCTTAACAAGGAATAATTCATCAGGAAAAAGACTGAGAGTAAAAACAAACATTAATAAGGTGCTTTCTGTCTTATTTATTTCCATGTTGGGAATTATTCTGGGGTAGTGCCTATTACAGAACTGCTAAATTAGACAATGTTTTTGAAGAATAGAGAACAGGATTCTGGATCTCATGGTATCAGAAGCTGGGTTGCGACCTAATTCATTGGCTCAACTTGTGCGGGAATGGGAGCAAATGAACTTACCACTAGGAATTGTAGCTTTCTCATGTGTTGGAAGGGGCCAATTAGCTGTGAGGATCAGCTATGTCTATGCTGGGAGAACTTCTGTACTGGAGACACTCTTATGAGACAAGACTTGCAAAATTGCAAAAGCCTCTGTGCTCAGCTTGGATGGAGCAGAGTCTCAGGTGAGAGCAGACAGCCTTGGATTCCCGTCAGCCCTGTCCTATGAGGCCCCTGGGTCTCAGTGTCCCTCAGTAATCGCTGCCAGCATCTCTGAGAGAAAGCCGCCCTCAAGTTTTGAGTTTACCTGCTTCCAGACAGTCCAGTTTCTCCCTTGATGAGTCTGGGTTCCCAGAAACTCCCCCAGAACTGGAGTTTAGCGGAGTTGGGAGCTTCTGTCTCCCTCTCATTTTAGAAAGCCGGCCACGCAACAAAACCAGTTTGGCTCAGTGAATAGAGCGTCAGCCTGCGGACTGAAAGGTCCCGGGTTCGATTCTGGTCAAGGGCATGTACCTTGGTGGCCGGCACATCCCCAGTGGGGGGCATGCAGGAGGTGGCTGATGGATGTGTCTCTCTCATTGATGTTTCTAACTCTCTATCCCTCTCCTTTTCTCTCTATAAAAAATCAATAAAATATATTTTAAAAAAAAGAAAGAAAGAAAGAAAGCTGGCCATGCACTCAGCCGCCTATGCACTCAGCAGTCAGTCCTCTCTGAAGTCTTCTGGACTTCCGCCTTTTGCAGCTCCCTGAGTCTCCGTGTGCTTTCTGTTTTCCTGACAATACAGATTCCCCCCAAATGAGTCTGGTTTCCCAGAGTCTCGCCCGGGACTGGAGTTCAGTGCATTCGGGAACTTCTGTCTCCCTCCCAAATTAAAAAGCCAGTGTGTACTCAGCTGTCTGTGCACTCAGTTGCCCATTCTCTCCACTAGCACGTCTTCGTACCTCAGCCTTTTGCAGTTCCTCTGAGTCTCAATGTGCTTTCCTCTTTCCTTCTAGTTGTAGAATTTGCACTCAGCCAGCTTTCCTGTGGTTCTGAATGGTGCCCGTTTTGTCATTAATTGTAATTTTGATATTGTTGTGCGAGGCAGCAGTTTTGGTGTTTACCTATGCCGCCATCTTGGTTTTTTTCTTTCCAGACAATATTTAATTTCTATCATCTCTCACATTCTGTTCCTCTTTCTTTTGATAGATTAATTTTATTCACCAGTTTGAACACAGACATTTGAATACTTACAAGGAACACTTACATCTGGATACTGTAGGAGGAAGGAAGAAAAATAGGGGAGAAGAATGAGAATGATGGATGTTGTTTGCCTTTTCCAAATTGTAGAGTATCACTTAACCCAAATTCCATTAAGCTTTAAAGGAAGGAATTTACTATCAAGAATGAAGAATTAAATGAGTGTACTCACACAATCTTTCTGTCCCCTGGAATCTTAACAGCAACATTAGTTTTCCCTTGATTCGATTCGATTCTATTGGCTACTTCCAGCTCTCTGAGCCTAACAGGTATGTGGAGAATTTAAAGAGACTTCCAAGGAGAATAATGAAGATGAATTAAGGACTGGAATGCAGGCTCTATTAGGAAAGGTTTAAGAGAAGGATTATATAGTGTGAAGGAGAACAGGCTACCAGGTGGCTCACAGCTGGCTTTTAATAGAGGAAAACTTATCCTGTGGAGACACTTCTCAGATTCTCATTTGCACTGAAGACCAAAGGAAGGGCAAAGTGCATTTTGAAACAATAGTGATATGCGTTAGATAGAAAGATAAGATTTTATTCTTTTTTTAAAATATATTTTATTGATTTTTTTACAGAGAGGACGGGAGAGGAATAGAGAGCTAGAAAAATCGATGAGAGAGAGACATCGATCAGCTGCCTCCTGCACACTCCCTACTGGGGATGTGCCTGCAACTAAGGTACATGTCCTTGACCAGAATCGAACCTGGGACCTTTCAGTCTACAGGCCGACACTCTATCCACTGAGCCAAACTGGTTTTGGCTAAGATTTTATTCTTAAAAGATATGATTACATTTGGGGTTTTGATTCTTTTTTTTATTATTATTTAACAAGGTGCCTGTCTGTAGGAAGTATCAGGAGGATGGCCAGGTTGACCGACTCCACTTGATTCTCCTACCTGGTGGGAAGCCAACCAGCCCCTCTGGCCAATATGGCCTCCGTGGGATTTGGCTCGGAGGGGAAGAAAGAGCCATTGTACCTGGAGCTGTGGCTTCAGGATGCCAGAGGGCGGTTACAAAATGCTAGGCGAGGCAGCACGCGGGCAGAGCCAGAGCAGCACACTTAACTGTGTTGTCCAAACAAGGAGAGCCTGAGGCGGCTGCTGGGAGCCAGCACATGGAGCCAAGGAGGCAGTGCCAGGGAAGATGTAGCCATGACGCCTGGGTCACCGTGAGCTGCCAGGGGGTGAGCTGGGCCAGCTGGAGAGGCTTTGGGTGTTTCTGGAAGCCTGCGGTGAGAGTGGACTGAAAGCCGTGAAGAGGTCTAGGAAGGAGTGCCTAGCTCCTTCGAAGGCGTTCATCGTCTCCATGGTTTGGAACCGCAGCCCAAAGTTCTTCCCAGGCCTGGTCTTAGGTCAGCATCCTCTGTGGAGCATGCTAACCCTTACAGCCACCCTGGCTCTGGCTCTGGAGATTAGGACTTGATGGGAATATCGCTTAGGATTCTGTTGTGAACAACAGAAACCAAATATGGCTAACTTTAACATAAATAAATAAACAAACAAACAAATAAGTAAATCTATTCTAATAAAAGCCTTGGGGTGATCAGGCCAGCAGGGGATGGTAATTGGGGGCAATCAGGCTGGCAGAGGAGCAGTTAGGTGTCAATCAGGCAGGCAGGTGAGCAGTTAGGAGTCAGAGGTCCCGGATTGTGATAGGGATGTCCGACTGCAGGTTTAGGGGGATCGGGCCTAAACCTGCAGTCAGACATCCCCCAAGGGGTCCCACATTGGAGAAGGTGCAGGTTGGGCTGAGGGACACCCTCCCCAGTGCACGAATTTTGTGCACTGGGCCTCTAGTAAATAAATAAATAAGTAAAATAAAAACCACAAACCAACAACAGTAACAAAAATGACAGAGGTTGGTTGGAGGGTTATGAAACAATTCTCTGAAGGGAAAGCTGGACAGTCAGGGCGTTTGGGATGGGTATGTGAGGCAGGACATCTCCGGAGCTCCAGGGAGCAGGACAGATGCAGCTCTGGGCAGTAGCTGTGATGGTCAGGTTTAGAACGGTAAAGCCTGCCATTATACTCTGCTGCTCTGTGCCTCAGTTGATCCTTTGGGAGTGGGTATGATCAAGTCACACCTATGGAGTCATCACAAGGATTGAACGGGTTCATATCTGTGAAGAAAGTGCGTAGAACAATGCTTGGTCCATAGCAAGTTTTTAATGACTACTGGCCATTATGACTATTGTTGCTGTTAGGCTCTGCCATGCGTGTGAATCAAGTCTGTTTCTCTTCATCATTTCTCCTGCAAATTCACAGGACAGAGCATCCCAGTGGCTTATGGTGTTTCCCATGTTCACACCTCATTAGAGAATTAGCAGAGTCGTCGACCGTAAGTCAAGGTTGCTCGTTATTGTCTCCAGTCTTCACTCCTTGGAGATGACAGGAAACTGGGAGGTCGGGGGGAGCCAGTTTTGTCCTACGGTTTAGAGGCCTAAAGCATCAAGTGGGAGCCACCAGGACTGCCCATATTTTCCCAGAGGCCCCCTCTAAAGTTTCAGTAAGCCCAGAAAGCGGATGTGGGGCCGTTAGCAGAGCTGTCTTTCAAACCATCTACTGCTTCCATGAAGCTGAGCTCTGTACACGCTACCCTGGTGCATGCTGGGGCAACAGAGACAGAAAGAGAGGAGTCCGTCCCTGCAGGAGCTCACGTCTAGATGCCATAAAGGCCAACAATTCAAGTCACGGGAAGATCATGGCCCTACCTCAGCTTTTGTAAAGTTCAGAAGGAGGGTCGGAAATCATACCTCCCCTGGTGTGAGGCGGCCAGAGGAGATTTCCCCAGAATTGCCTTATTTTACTTCTTAATTTTAAGATCAGAGAGATTTTGCCAGGTTCGGGAATAGATGGGTTGGAGATGAAGCATTAGAATGACTTGCAAGGAAATATCCTGACCAGAGAATGACCTAACCGACCAAGGTGTGTCAATCAGGCCAGCAATGGAGCAGTTAGGAGGCAATCAGGCAGGCAGGCGAGGAGTTAGGAGTCAGCGGTCCCGGATTGTGAGAGGAAAATAAAGAATTGGGAAATGAGGACGTGCAAGACCAAGAGTGTGTGCGCTAAGGACATACTTTGGATGCCCAAGCAAGGCCATGTTCCGAAGACCCTGCCTGCCATTCTTTTAGTCATTCTGTAAATACAGTGGTAACTTGAGATACGAGTTTAATTTGTTCTGTAACCTTGAGGCGTGGGAAACTATTAGACGCTCAAGTCTTGGTAAACTGGTGGGTCGTGTACAGCCGACCGATCCGTGCAATTACTCCTATCTCAAATGTTGCTCATATTTCAAAGCAAAAATAGCTTGTTCGATGGCTTTTATCTCAAAAATCTCGTGTTAGGGCACTCGTATCTCGAGGTGCCACTGTACTGACTGAGCACTACTAGGTTCCAGCTCTGTTCTAAACGCTAAAGATCCAACAGTAAGCAAAGCACAAAAACCGCTGCCCTTATGTGATTTCCATTTGAATGGGAGATTAAACACTCACGTACAAGTGACATATGTAGTATCAGATGATGATAAATGTATTGGGGGGGAAACACACGAGAGGAGAGAGATGGGATATACCGAGGAGAGGAAATACCACTTTTAGGGAGGGCAGTCGGCAAGGTCTCACGAAGGTGTGGAGGTTTGACCACATGGCAGTGAGGAGCCAGTGAACAATTCGGAGCAGGGAGCAGCGTGAGTTTTGGACCTCGGTGTGAAAGATGGATTGGGGAGTGAGCAAAAGTCAGACAGGGACACCTGGAAGGTCACTAACAAAGGACCTGACCGGTGTGCACTCACGGAACTTTGCAAAGCCCCGGGTACCCTGGAAGGGGGTTTATTGCAGAAAGACTGGCCAGTAGGTTTTTGTTGTTGTTTTTATCATAACATCCTAATTAAGACAGGAGGGGATTCACCTCATCAGAATGCCAGAAGCTCTAAAGCATCGGTTCTCAACCTGTGGGTCTCGACCCCTTTGGGGGTTGAACAACCTTTTCACCGGGGTCACCTAAGACATCCTGCATATCAGATATTTACATTACGATTCATTAACAATGACAGTTATGAAGTGGCAATGAAAATAAATTTAAGATTGGGGGTCACCACAACATGAGGAACTATATTAAAAGGTCACAGCATTAAAAAAAGGTTGAGAACCACTGCTCTAAAGGAATGCCACGAGAAAAAAAATAAATCCTTAGATTCCAAATGAACAGAAACAGATCTTAAAAGCTTGCTCAGTTTCCAGCCCATACTATGCTCTTTCCCTGGGAGAGTGTACATTTCAGCACTTGAATTTTCCTTCTCTCCTTTTCGACAGAGAACTTTCTAACGGCATTAGCCCTGCTTATTTATTTATTTATTTATTTATTTTTCCTTCTGGATGAAACTGCCCCCGTCTCACCCCTACAAATCCTGCCATCAGAAACCCGTTTCTCTAACATTTTGTTTGATCGGTAGCTCAGCAAATCCAGCCGGAGATCTGGCCTGCCTTCGGGGGTTGCTAAATTGAATTTTAAGATGATTTCTATTAAGCAACAACCGAACGTATACCAGCTGCGGAGAGATTATCAGAGCTTTGTTTTTCCAATCATCGGAAACCTTGTTTACCGAGGACGCACGATAGTCTTCGGATGTCTTTGTGCCGCATACAAAAGGACCCGTGTTTATCTAGGCGATGCTAATCCGGCGATAAAGCAAACTCATTTAAGGATTATGTTTCCTGCCTCTCACCGAGCAGCTGTCACGCCGCTCGTGCTTCCAAGCTTTGCAAAGTGCGGGGAACGTGGCCTTACACTGGGGAGGCGGCGCTGGGAATGAACCCGGGAGCTGGGACCCCACGCACTTGTGAATGGCAGAGACTCAGTTGAGAGGGGCGGACGGAGCCGCGGTTCTCGTTCGTTACCCCGTGGACAGAATTCAGCCTCACAAAGGGGTGCGGTCCTGCCAGAGAAAGCCACAGGGCAATCTGGACAGTCCGGTATGGACGCGGAGGGCAGCACGGTGCCCTTGCCGATGGAGTCGTTGGCACGGGTTGGTGTCTGCTCTGAAGGAGTGAAGGGGTGTGTGCCAGGGTTGAAGCCAGGTGCCAGTCCTGTGACTTCGCGCTCATTGTTTGGGGGGTTCTCTGTAGAATAAGGGAGCTCCTGTGCACACGCCCCCCTCCCCAGTGGTGTGTGAAGGCTTCAATGAGATAAACATGTGAAGCCCCGAGGACATGGCTGGCACGGAGTAGCTACTCCATCAGTGATCACCTGTTACCCACAGGGTGCCAAGTCTCGCCGTTTTTATGTGCATTGTCTCATCCAAGCTTCAAAACAGCCTTGTGAAAACCGTGGATTCTTATGGAAAACAGAGGAAAAGGAGATGCAAAGAAGTGTTAGCACCTGCTGAGGGTCACCCAGCAGTGAAACTGCTCTGCGTGCTGAATCGTTGTCTCACTCTGCAAACAGCCAGCGCCGGTGGTCCCGAGCCTTTGCTCTCCGAACACCACCCACCGCAAACATAACACCTTACAGAAAGTTTCAGCCCAAATCCTTTTTCCAGTTGCAAACCTGCTACAACAAGTCCTCCTGTGACAGCTGCTCCAGCTTCAGTGTCTACGCCACCCCTTCCAGGGGCTGACTCCGCATTTCCAGCCCGCTCCCAGGTAGCGCCCCTCCTGCTGGAGGCCGATCCCCGGGCCACACTCTGAGCAGCAGGGCTGCCAGGAGGTGGACGAGGGTCTCCCTCAGATCTCAGTGCACTCATTGGCCTCCTGTTTAAGGCTATTGGACCAATATCCACAATTTTCCTGCTTTTCCCCTGAGGATATAGACCCTTAGTTCAGTCCTGGTACCTGGGGACATGCCAATGAGGTCCAATTTAGAGAGTATTTTTCAAATCTTTGGCAATGTTATTTCATGGTTGGGTTTTTTGTTTGTTTGTTTGTTTTTAAATATATTTTATTGATTTTTTACAGAGAGGAAGGGAGAGGGATAGAAAGTCAGAAACATCGATGAGAGAGAGACATCAATCAGCCGCTTCCTACACGCCCCCTACTGGGGATGTGCCCACAACCAGGATACATGCCCTTGACTGGAATCAAACCCGGGACCCTTGAGTCCTCGGCCTAAGCTCTATCCACTGAGCCATGCACTGGTGGGGTCCCTTAGCCTGGCCTGCACCCTTTTGTAATACAGGACCCCTCAGAATCCCCCAGGTATCAGGCTGAAACCCGCAGTATGACACCTCTCCCTCCCCAGGAATATGGTAGTGTGCACAGTGGTAGGTGGCCAGTGAGGAGCCTGAGCCCAGGCTGGACGCCATGCCATGCCCACTCATCCCAGCCCTGCTGTGCCTGCTGCTTCTACTGCTCTAAGTGCTGTGCAGTGTGGGAGAGGCTTGTGACACTGCAACTCCACCCACCAGCTTCTGGCACCCACTGGTCAGCTGAGTAGTGCTCCTGCCATGGGAGTGCACTGACCACAGGGGGAAGTTTCTTCAGTGAGTGTCTGTCCCCCTGGTGGTCAGTGCACATCATAGCAACTGGTCAAACTGTCCAACAGTCGAATGGTCACTTAGGGTTTTTTATTTTTTTTTAAATATATTTTATTGATTTTTCACAGAGAGGAAGGGAGAGGGACAGAGAGCTAGAAATATCGATGAGAGAGAGACATCTATCAGCTGCGTCCTGCACACTCCCTACTGGGGATGTGCCCACAAGCAAGGTACATGCCCTTGACTGGAATCGAACCTGGGACCCTTGAGTCCTCAGGCCAAGGCTCTATCCACTGAGCCAAACTAGTTAGGGCTCGCTTAGGGTTTTATATACACTGAGTGGCCAGATTATTATGATCATCTGATGTTTGTAGGCAAATTAGCCGTATACTGCATCATATGGGATATGGAAGCCGAAGGCCTGTTCGAACACCTTTGCTGTCTGCAGTTACCAAGATAAAATGTCTCCAATTCACACAGGAACACAAGGATTGGACAGTCGAGCATTGGAAAAAAGTCATGTGGTCTGATGAATCACTTCCAGTTGCATCATGCAGATGATAGAGTGAGAACTTCGAAAACAGCATGAAAGCATGCACCCCACATGCATGAGTACAAACCTTCAAGCTGGTGGGGGCAGTGTTATGGTTTGGGGCATGTTTTCCTGGCATGATTTGGATCCTTTAATTCGTGTGGAACAACGTCTGAAGAGCACAACATATCTAAGCACCGTTGCTGATCAAGTTCATCCTGTCACGTTGATGGCGTCTCCCAATGGAGATGGCTTTTTCCAACAAGACAATGCGCCAGGCCACGGTGCTCGTGTTGTGCAGGAGTGGCTTCAAGAACATGAGGGAGACTTTCCCTTGCTTAGGTGGCCCCCACAGTCACCAGATCTCAATCCGATTGAGCATTTGTGGACGAAGTTAAAAGCCATCAGGCAGCTGGTCCCACAACCATCAAATCTCACAGAACTGGTCAGTGCGTGGTGTCAGATTCCTCGCATCACCTTTCCACATCTCGTGGAGTCAATGCCAAGAAGAACCGCCGCAGTATGGAAGGCAAAAGGTGGCCCAACGAAGTACTGATGGGGTGGACATACTCATCTGGCCACTCCGTGTATATAGATGCTCAGTGTAGAAGCATAAACAATCTCTATTCTATTCAGCAGTGGACTGCACACAACTCCTATGAATGACTCCATTAAGTGTTAGACAATTACATTATTGGTGCTTAAATAGTTTATATCGGGCAGAAATTCTTATCAGATTATTGTATAGTTATTTAAAGGCGTTTTAGCAATATTTGGGAAATTGATATTTTTTTTAAATATATTTTATTGATTTATCACAGAGAGGAAGGGAGAGGGATAGAAAGTTAGAAACATCGATGAGAGAGAGACACATTGATCAGCCGCCTCCTGCACGCTTCCTGCTGGGGATGTGCCCGCAACCCATGTACATGCCCTTGACCGGAATCGAACCTGGGACCCCCCAGTCCGCAGACCGATGCTCTATCCACTGAGCCAAACTGGTTTCAGTGGGAAACTGATATTTTTTACTCTTTTGTCTGCATCTGAGGGCACCTTGAAAAACATGTTGACGTCTGTGATTTTTCTGGGCTTGTTCACCTTAAATTAAGCTCTTGTGTGGCTAAGAGCTCAGTGAAGTGTGGAGGCTGAGACCGTTTCCATTCCTGTGAGCAGAACGTTTAGGAAAGGAGAGGGTTAGGGTCTGTTTGGGTTTGATCCCAGCCAGCATTTCTCTCTGTAAGTTAACAAGGACAGTGTACAGCAAAGGGAAAAGAGATTGAGTCTGACAGGGGAGCAGGGTCAGATGGACGCCCACACCTGTCTTCCCCTCTCTTCCCTTTCCTACCTTTCATCTCCCGCTGTGGAGGGGTGCCAGACGTAGAAAAGAAGGGTAAAAAGAGGGTGCCTACAGACATTTGAATTTCAAATAAAGCATATTTTAGTATCTGTCTCCTGCAACATTGGGGACAAATTCCGTGTGTAATCTCCCACACAAAATTCAATGCTCTTGTTTTATCTGCTCACGGTTTCCATATGTGGATCTGTCCCTCAATTAGGTCAAACTGGCCTCTAGGTAGGGTCTTATTTGGTCTCCATCAAGGCACGGTAACTATTCCCTGCCCGGGAGGAGGTGCTGGAGACCGTGTTAGATTCTCAGGTATGTCCTCCTTTGGAGGGTGGAGGTGGGACAGTATTTTGCAATCCCTGTGTCCTCAGAGCACCCTGAGCTCCTTAGACCCTGCCTCTCGCATCTGGGGGGTCATCACCTCACCAACGATTGCAGGCTGAGCACCGAGTCCTGAGACAGTACATGTTCGTGATGGATTAATGAACTGAAAGCAATGTGTTGTCTGAAGAGTCCATTAAATTCCACATTGATTAGCTCGTTACCTGCATGCCAGCAGCAGGAGGTAGGCTCTCTCTGCCACGCTGCCCACCGGGGACGTTAGATGACGCCCCCTTTCTGGGGAGATAAGAGGAGAGAGAAGAGAAATGGGTTGGAAGCTACCCCCAGATTTGCAAATGTGTGTTATGACTCAGCCAAAAAGATGTAAATCAAATTGTCCTTCTACTTGGGGAATCGTTGTAAGCCTTCTCCCTAAGAACACAGAGATAGTTTGCCCATCAGGCCTTGTCTACCTCCATGGGCTTTTCTGGAACTAAATTTCTTCTGGGCCATGTGGGTGTGGGATTCAGATATCTACAGTTTGATAAAAGGAAGAAAGAACTTTGAAAGCCAATGGAATGAAATGAATGACAAAACGTTCACCTCCTATTGCAAAGCTCTCCGGCACATAGCGTCATGTTTTACGTCAGATAACAAGGTGCCCTTTCACCCTCGGTGCTGCTGTTAATGACGTATTTTAGGTCCTCCTCTGGAAGTGACACTGAGCCGCTTCGCACCTTGAAGACTGAGAGTCACGAATGCTCCCCTCTCAGTTCGGTGCTTTTCGGTGTAAAATGCACAGGCGAGTGAGCACACACTGAGAAGTGCCTACATGACTAGTGTATGCCAGTCAAGCTTGAACAAGCAGGGTGGTGAATGTGACCCTCTATTCCAGGCTCCGCCTTTCTGACCATTTCTCTCTAGCTCCCTTCTGTACCTCGGGGTCCCCTGCATCCTGTGGAGGGTGGAGGGAGGACAGCCCCTTGAAATCCCACCTCTTTCCCTGCCCATGAGCCCTGCAGAGAAAACTCCGCACTGGAGCCCTGGCAGGGTGGCGGGAAGGTCTTCAGTGCATCAGAAGGTTACAAGTTTGATCCGTAGTCAGGGTGCGTGTGGGAGGCAACCAATCCATGTTTCTCTCTCTCTTTCCCTCCCTGTCTCTCTAAAATCAAGGAGAGGTGAGGATTAAAAATAATTTTCAAAAAACCCCCCATCTGCCTTAACCGGTTTGGCTCAGTGGATGGAGCGTCGGCCTGCGGACTAAAAGGTCCCAGGTTCTATTCTGGTTGGGGGCATGTACCTTGGTTGCGGGCACATCTCCAGTGTGGAGTGTCCAGGAGGTGGCTGATTGATGTCTCTCTCTCATCGATGTTTCTGACTTTCTATTCCTCGCTCTGTAAAAAAAAAACAATAAAATATATTTTATATAAAAAAACAAAAACATCTGACTGTAGACAGAAGTAACTATAAATAAAACAGCTGCGGGCTCATCTTGTACGCTGTCATAACATCAGTGGGAATTCATAGCATCATGTGGCCTCGCTGTTTTCTAGTCCCTGCAGTTAGAATAGAAGAACAAAAACTGATTGTGAGAATTCCTGTTAATCTCCCCCCCCCCCAACTCCAACACAAGGAACATCGCAGAACATTCTCGTGAAAGTAGACTCTTCTCTGTGAGAGGAAAATCCCAGGGGTTAATAACCCAAGGCAAAGGCTGTGATGGGAAAATCTGTTCTGAAATGCTTGTGGTGGTTGGTGGAGTCATAATCTTATCCTCTGCATCTATATCTCTGGTGTCAAGTAATTTCAGTCATTAGTCATTTGTTAAAAAAAAAAAAAAAGAATGTTAGAATATTGACTTTCGGTGGGAAGGGACCAAATGAAAGTTATGTTTTAAGCCAGAGGCACGCCTCATCTTTATTGTAAATACCTCATGAAACAAGTGGGTGAAGATTGAAATAAGTGCTTATGTTTTATTCATGCTAAAAATATGCCTCTGATCCTCCAGGATGAAGCCTTGTAATATCTTCATAAAGTCCCTAATATTAAAATAAGCACCACTTGGTTTCCTTGGAAATTCTTTGATTAGATGTTTGGGTTGGGGTGAAGAAAGGACCTTAAAAGCTTAGAGCAATATGATGATTCTAGAACCTTCCTACCCCAGACAGGGGGAAGTGTGGGTTAACTCCACCGATTCCTGGATTTCTCATTTTGGGAACAAAAACTGTAATAACATTACAACCAGGACTCTAGCTCTGTTTGTTTACCCATCTGATTTGAATTCAAATGCATTATTAATTTTTTTTTTCTTTTAACACAGGTGGAAAACAGACCAAAATATTATGGAAGAGAGTATGTATTATGCTATTCTTTGTTTTAATAATGTAGTAAGTAGTCAATTCATTTGCCATTTAACTATAAATATTTAAAAGCTTCTACTATAAGGTCTTCATCAAATGTCCACTGTGCAAGAGTCTAACAAGAACGGTAAATGTAAGGGGCCCCTTTGTCTTGCATTTTCTTCCTGAGACTCAGGTGCATGGCTCCTGTTAATGTGGGAGGGGGAGTGTCTCCCGGTACACACCGCCCCTCTTCGCAGAAGCAGCTGCTGAGGGCTAGGCAAGGATTTGAGATGTGAGGCAGCATTTTCCATAATAAAGACTTTGTGTTTTATTTCACTTTCTATCTCAATGTTATAGCAACATTTAGGGTGTCAAAGATCGTAACCTGTAGCTGAAATCCTGTCTGTCAGGCACCCCAGTACATGCAATACTCAGGAATGTCACCCCCACATCCCTGCAGTCTCAGAAAGCCGAAATGATCATTTCCCTTGACTTAGCTATCTTAGCTAAATTGCCTTAATACTTTCATTATTTCTTCCCATTTTCCTCTTCGTTTTTAGGCTTGTTTTGCTTTACTCTCTTGGGAACGTACTGCAAAGCAAACTAACATCGTTATTCAGGGGTTAAGTCTGAGGCCTACCTAGAGAGCAGCTCACAGGGCAGGCTGAGCGGGGGTAAGGGGGTGATGGGGGAGAGGGTAGTGGCTATCAACTTACTTTCTTCCCACGCCCAACCTGGAGGAGGCCTTAAGGAGGCCTGGTCTCCTTCAGGTCCACCTCCCAAGCTCTCCCCTCCAATCCCACACCTCCTTCCTCCAGTCCCTTACCCATCAGAGCTTCCTCTTGGTGATCAATGACCCTCTTAATTGTCCTGGCCCCCAACCACCCCCTAAAGGCCGCGGCTGCATTGCTGTGCCTCCTCCCGAGTTTGGGGGTTCAGCTGGGCCCTCTGGAGCTCCGGGGGAACCCTGGCCACCGCTCTCATCCACCCCATGCCCCTCACTCCCTCACGCTCCGAATGCCCAGCCTCGTTAGCTGGTTGTGTGCCCCCTCCTCCTCCTCCTCCTCCTCCTTCTTCCTCCTTCCTCTTCCTCTTCCTCCTCCTCCTCCTCCTTCTTCTTCTTTCTTCCTCTTCCTCTCCCTCTCCCTCTTCCTCCTCCTCCTCCTCCTCCTCCTTCTTCAATATGCTGATCTGGATTTTGCTCCCATGGAAAACTGTCCCTCATGAATTCCCAAAGGACCCCCCTTTATTTGGCAGTTCTTATCTTTCGCAGGAAAGTTTTGTGGAATACCCCCCGCATTCTCGTCCTCCACCCCCCAAACCTCGGAAGCTCTGCAGTGAGAGGAGACCCAGGACACGTTTTCTTAAATCACATAAAAGGAACATGTAGCAGAGGGCAGTGCCCTTCAAAACTTCAGATCCCGCATGTCCCTTTCTTTTTTCAAAATGGAAGCTTTTTTTGTTGTTGTTTTTCTCCCATTCTAAAAGCAATACATGCTCTATTCAGGAAACATATGTGTGTGTGTGTTTTTCTTAGAAGGAATCACACACAAAAACGGTTGACAATGGCACAGGTAGGGAAAGAGAATATTTATTGACGATTTTGTTTTTATTTTGTTAGGGGCTTTAACTTTGAATTTCTTCACTGTGCCTAGATGTTGTTTTTGTTCTTGAAATTGTTAACAAGTCACTACCTTCTAACTTGGGGAAGTTAGCGACTGTGGGAGTCTAGCTGGCGCACAGCACCCACCAGCTGGCCATGAGCGAGACCATGTGCGTGGCTGCCCTCCCTCACCCAGCCTCTGGCCTCACTTCCTTTTCACAAAGTTGGGGTCGTGAGACACACAGGTCCTGGACATCTGAAAATCCCTGCATAACGGGGAAGGGGAGCCACGGACTGGGTCCCTGCATTCACAGACCTGTGGTTTTCTTTTGTGGGACAATTGTTTTTTGTTTTTTAAAATATATTTTATTGATTTTTTTACAGAGAGGATGGGAGAAGAATAGAGAGTTAGAAACATCGATGAGAGAGAGACATTGATCAGCTGCCTCCTGCACACCCCCTACTGGGGATGTGCCCACAACCAAGGTACATGCCCTTGACTGGAATCAAACCTGGGACCTTCAGTCTGCAGGCCAACGCTCTATCCACTGAGCCAAACCGGTTTTGGCTTGTGGGACAATTGGATTTAATTTGGTTCTAACCTGCATAGGCTGCTGGTCATCACTTGAATACAGCAAGTCAGGGTCATGAAAACTTACTAATTCCAGGTCACCGGCCTATTGGGTATATTCCTCAACCCCTGCAAAAGACATGGGGCAGGGCATCCGGTCCCTGAGCCCCATATGTGGGCCTATCCTGCTGGCTACTCTGCCCTGCCCTACCCAGGCCACGGTCGGTCACATGGTCAGATAGTTCTGGACATCCCAGCCTCCGCCCTCCTGTGATAGCCGCTTCTGTCCTTTCTGACTCCAGAGTGCGCAACTTCCTGATGCCCACTGTCCCTTCTCCCCCTCCCCCTCCTCCTCCCACTCTCAGGGCCCGGTATCAGGTCTCTTTGTCAGGCTGTCTGTCCAGCCCTCTCTGGGCCCAGCTCCCGCCACGTCAGAGGCTTCCCCAGAGGTGGACAGGGTCCAGTGGTCACACTCACCATCCAGGCCCCAAATCTCTGCTCAGCTCCAGGAGCCCCCAGAACTGATCCACGCCTGCCCTGCAGGGGCCACGGGGACCCACGGAGAGTGTGGCTCTGCACACCTCCCAGTCTCCCTTTAGAACGGGCGACACCAGCCTCCTTTGGGGCAGGAGGGTGGCTCCGTGTCCCAGCACACTGAAAAGCAGCGCTCCAAGATCATGCACTGTCCCCCCAACTTAATCTTTGCATTCCTGGGGGTGAAAACCCCAAAACTTCCTTTCTAGCTGACTTCCCTCTCTCCTTGCCCTCTTCCCGGGAGGAACATTTTGCAAACATATTCCTAAGCTACCACTCTCAAAATTTAAAGAAACAGAGAAACATTTATTAGAGCTGGCCATCCTTTCCAGAGAATGAGCCTCTGGCATTAACAAAGGTTAACACCCGCACGCACCCACACACCCGCACCTGCAGTGAGCACGTGGGTAATCAATAATGTTCCTTTGCAATCAGGATAAAGCAGAGTCTCTGCACTGGAGCAGAGATCTAAGCTCTTAATTGCTCTCGTGTTATTCCCCACGGTGAACAGAGGAGCCGTAACCTGGCATTTGTTTCCATTTTAATGTTCGGCTT
>PVJN01006230.1:44725-76748 GCA_004026805.1 Lasiurus borealis | reverse complement strand
TCTCCCCTCCTTTACTTCCTCTCTCCTCCCTCAGCACCACAGCACACCCAGGTGAGAATCTGGGTACAGCTTGCGGCTCTATGATGGCCCCTCTGCACCCGCAGAGCCAGCGAACCGGGGATGGAAAAGGTTGGTCTTTCCCACCCGCGTTTGGGAATCTGGTTGCGAAGGTGAGAACAGTGTTGTTTACCCTCGACGGACAGAATCTGCGAGTTAAAACCCCCGGACACACAGGCTGATGGTGTTGATTGGAGAGACCTGTGTGCACTGGTGCTGTGCGGTCCCCACACGTTCAATCAGGTGTTTTCACCAAGCACCTGGCTGATGGCAAAACTAAAAAACATGGAAAAGAATGGAGCGTGCAGGAAATATAGTCAATGGATGGCTTATTCAGGGGGTCAGCTGTAGACATCGCCCCCCCTTTTTTGTGTGTAATCTGGGAAGATTTACCTTCTCCCCATTTATCAGAAGCTGGAGCTGTGACTACGCAGCCTTCCGATTGGGCAGCAGGTGCTCGCTCTGTGACTCTAATTAAAAATGGGCCTGGGAGAGGTCGTATCTGAAGATGGGCCGTCGGACCCGCGGCGTCAGGAGTCCGTGGCGACGGAGGTGGGGGCCCCGGAGACTGAGGTGCCGGCTGGACGGCAGGTGGGTGCCTCTGACAGTGCTGCCACATTTGTGGGTTCCTTAGCTCCGCTGCTCGGCATTCATTCTGTGTGAGTGACAGCTCAGGGGGAGGTGGAACGTTTGTGAATGATGCTGCTGCGGAGGCCCAGGAGGGAGATGCCCAGGACCCTAACGGGCAGTGGGGGTGCACACCCCGCATCTGTGAAAACTGTCCATCCGATTGCTTGGGCCAAGTCACCCCTCACATCGGATCCCCGCCCGGACCCGACTGGGTTCGTCAGTAACAAAGACACCGAGACACCAGCCAGTGCCGGGGCAGTGGGGAAGGCACTGTAATTTTCATGAAACGGGCAACGGCTTTAGTCCCGGACAAGGGTTGTTGAGTGATACACATATATATAATTTCTTTTAAAAAAATATATATTATTGATTTTTTACAGAGAGGAAGGGGAGAGGGATAGAGAGCTAGAAACATCGATGAGAGAGAGACATCCATCAGCCGCCTCCTGCACGCCCCCCACTGGGGATGTGCCCGCAACCAAGGCACATGTCCTTGACCAGAATTGAACCTGGGACCCCTCAGTCCGCAGGCTGATGCTCTATCCACTAAGCCACACCGGTTTCGGCCACAAGAAATATTCTAACCAATGATTTCTTCCCTTGGATTCTCGGACCCGGCCAGGGGACCAGTGTGTGGGTCTGTGGTCCTCCCTGGGCCAGCCCTCCCCCTGGGCTCCCGGGGTCTCAGGTAGCTCACCTCTGCCCGGCCTACACCCCGGAGGTGTCTGACAGCCGGGCAGGCACTGGGGGTGGACATTTCTGCTGCAGGAACCCGGACTGCAGGGCCTGACATGCAAACCCTGTGTGTCCACCAGAGGGCAGACTTGTCATGTCTACAAAAATACTCAGGTTCTGTTTTTACAAAGGCCTCCTAAATAATAATAATAATAATAATAATAATAATAATAATAATAATAATGGCATGAAAGTATCATAAAAATTAAGTTCCTGCGTCTTTCTCTGGATGTCTTCATATTTACAGGCATCTGTAGGGTATGTTGGTGTTTGTAACCATCTCTAATCTCAGTGAATGTGTAATTTAAAAAAAAATACATTGATTTTTTACAGAGAGAGTTAGAAACATCAATGAGAGAGAAACATCGACCAGCTGCCTCCTGCACGCGCCGCACCCCCCACCCCCCACACTGGGGATATGACCGCAACCAAGGTACATGCCCTTGACCAGAATTGAACCCAGGACCCCTTCAGTCCACAGGCCGACGCTCTATCCACTGAGCCAAACCGGTTAGGGCTGAATAGGTAATTCTTAAGAGTGGCTTTCCTTCTATATTTACTTATGGTGGTTTTTATGGACGTGGAAAGGGTATTTAGTTACAGAAATAATTTTACCCTGCCTTTACTTGGAACCACCCAGGACATGTTTAAGACTTCAATAGCTACAGATTTAATTGGTGGGCCACGACACGTCTAAAGAAGTTTTGCTCCTGTATCCTGTTTTTTGCCGACTACATCGCTGAAACAGCAATTCTGCTATAGATTTATTTCTCCTTCATTTATTTCTTTCCCTTCACTCTGAAGAAGAGCTGCCTGCCATTCCCAAAGGAGGCCGGGCTTTGTTTTAAACGTTCCTTCGCCAGCTCACTTCTGCATGAGAAGAGAAACGCGTGAAGGCTGTGGCTGGGTGTGGTGGGAGGGCTCTCTCTGAAGCAGGCAGGAGTGGAAGCTTTAGCAGGGGTGTGAGGTGCGTCTTCGGGACTGAATTCCCCGTGGCTCTTGGGAAAAGCGGGATGTGGGGACGATCCTGTGATCCCGCTCATCCCACGGGAAGGGCTTTCCCTGCCTTCCCGTGGGCAAGGCCGGAGAACGTGGCTGCAGGGCACAGCTGCACTTTGTGGGTAAATATGCTTCTAAAAATACAGTCTCACGGGGGGACTTCAAAGCTGCTACGGTGCTTCGAGCCCCAAGGTGTTCTGGGCTCATGTACGGCTTGTCCCAAGTTCAAAGGAAAGACGTGCCGCATTCAGCCCTGCTGCTCCAGAGGCATCTCAGGACAGGAGCTGGTGGGAAACTCCATGCTCCGAGCGCTCTGGGAGGAGGTGGGGAGCAACGCAATGGATTTTGGCTCCGTTTGGGGTGCGTTCGGCTTGAGTTGTGTTGACAGCTGCTTGTCCCCAGGGAACGGGGGGAGCCGGGGGTGGGTGGGGGGTAATGAGGGCCGCTCTGGGTCGGACAGGCGCTTTGTCCAGAGGGTTTTAACTAGGAGCGCACAAGGGAAGCTTCTTCGGGCTCACGTTTTATTTTATTTTTATTTTAATATATTTTATTGATTATTTTACAGAGAGGAAGGGAGAGGGATAGAGAGTTAGAAACATGGATGAGAGAGAAACATCCATCAGCCGCCTCCTGCACGCCCCCCCACTGGAGATGTGCCCGCAACCAAGGTACATGCCCTTGACCAGAATCAAACCTGGGACCCTTCAGTCCGCAGGCCAATGCTCCATCCACTGAGCCAAAGTGGTCAGCGCTATTTTTATTATTTTTTTAATTGCAAGAGTTTAATGATATACAGGCATGATAATCCCAATGTTTAGGTTGTACATTCTTAGTTTTTTTAAAGTTAACTAATTTTTCTTTCTTTTTTTTAAATTTTATTTTATCGTTTAAAGTATTACAAATAGTAGTACATATGTCTTCTTTTCTTCCCCATTGACCTTCCCCCAGCCTTCTCCCTCCCCCACACCTTCCCACACATGCCCTTCCCCTCTTCCCCCAGTGTCTTGTCCATGGGTTGTGCTTACATGCATGCATACAAGTCCTTTGGTTGCTCTCTTACCATCCCCCCCCCACCTGCCGCCACGGGCTGACATTTTATACGACGAAGAATTACCACCAGTGAGTTGAGAATGTTGGCTGTTATTCTTTCTTTTTGCAGAAAATGATTCATAGTCTTTGGGATTAGTCAGTAACTCAGGGTCATCAATCCAGTGATCCAAAGATCAGAACCCAGCCACTGGCTGAGGACTGGGAGGCTGTGTCTCTGGATGCGGCCAGGCCCGGCACACCTGCCAGCCCGGCTAGAAGGATGCCGTTGGTCTGTGAGGGTTGGTTTCTGCATCTCAATGGTTCCCGCAGGGAGCTGTTTGGAGCGTGTGGTGCACTTCCTGGAAATATTTATAGAGGAGAAACCAGACGTTAGCAGAGTGCAGAAAGCACACAGCCAGGACTGACCCACCAAAAAGCAGAGAGGAGCTGAGACCGGTTTGGGTCAGTGGATAGAGCGTTGGCCTGCAGATTGAGGGGTCCCAGGTTCGATTCTGGTCGGGGGCATGTACCTTGCTTGCGGGCACAACTCCAGTAGGGGGCGTGCAGGAGGCGGCTGATTGATGTCTCTCTTATTGATGTTTCTGACTTTCTGTCCCTCTCTCTTCCTCTCTGTAAAAAATCAATAAAAATATATTTAGAAAAAAAAAGCAGAGAGGAAGGCAAAGTTCACCGTTAGCACCGGGGGTGTTCACTTTAGGTGTTAATCTCCCTTTTCTGGATTCTCCCTCTGGCCTGGGAGTGCCCACTGTTTTAAACCTGAATGACAAATTATCAACATTTTTCCACTAAAAAAAAAAATAAGCATTAGCGGATTGGCTCAGTTTCTCTCCTCTCTCTCTCTCTCTCTCTCTCTCTCTCTCTCTCTCTCTCTCTCTCTCTCTCTCTCCCCTGCACTTAGCAGTAAACTAGGAGGACTGGGGCATCTCAGGGGGGAGTCTTCCCATCACTCAAGCCAGCACCTCGCCATCCGTCCGCATCCTCCCTCACATTGAAATTGCGTGTTTCTCTGTATTATTACAGCGTCCACGTCGAACGCCTCAGGTGAGAGAAACGTTTCAAGAAACATGATGGCCCGGAAAATGGCCTGAGGGGAAAACATCAAACAAAACTAAAAGTTGCATTGGAAACAGCTGTTAGCCTGCATGCTCCTACGTGCCACTTACTGTCTTAGAGAATCGTCTTCAGAAAATGAGCCGCGATGATTTTTGCAGGCTCAGAGTTCAACTTAAGGAGCTTGAAGTTCCTGGCATAATTATTTGCAAGAGATTTAAAGAACAACAAACACACACACACACAAAAACAAAGAAAACACATTTCTTTTCCTTCTCTTCTCTACTGACGTTTGCCAGGACACAGCTTAATTGAAAATGCTACATCTGTGTGTGTGTGTGTGTGTGTGTGTGTGTGTGTGAGTGTGTGTGTGTGTGTGTGTGTTTGTGTGTGAGAGAGTGTTTTTTTATGGCTCAAATCCCTTGAGATAATTTTGTGCAATTTAAAGGCTGTTAGGGCCACAGGGCTATTATTTTTAACAAGCTGCCATTGGTTGGTTGGTAAGGTCATTACTGCGACTGAAGTCATCTTTCTCTTCTTAAGGAAAGAATATCTAAGTGCGGTTGACCAGTTAGATCATCCGGAGAAAACGGGCAGCCTGGTTTGTTTTGTGAGCAGCGCCCATTTAAGAGATACATTTTTAATGGGAACTCCCGGCTGTATTCCCTCCTGTGGAATTTACTGCAGAAGCTCACAAAGAGGAAAAAATGAAACGCCTTCAGGTTTTGCCTCAGGCTCCATGTCTTTCTGGCAGAGATCGCCTGCCAAGGTCAATGTCACTATTTTGTTTGGCGTTTTAAGGCCAGGGGCGGAGAGCTATTGAACATGCATCATTAAAATGGCAGGAAGGTGCCAGGTTAAAAAAGTGAAAACGAGGTGCAGTTTTGTTTCTGGACAAAATTAGCGGGTGTAGTGCCAGGAACACCGAACAAGGAATCAGAGTTGCTAGGTTCTCTGACCGGCTGTGTGACTTTGGGCAAATGGTTTTACTTCTCTGGGCTTCAAGGTACCGACACAAGAAATGAGGGCATGAGGCTGTACCACTAGTTTGTCAATAGTTCTGATGACAACTCACAGGAAGAAGTACATTTGACATTATAAACCAACACACAGGTATATATAAAACGAGTAGATAGAGAAACATAAATAGAAATTTTGTGAAAACCTAAATACTCTTGCTGTATCTCATGCTCTTGTGACAGAGAACCGGAATAAATCAAGCAATGCTCGGGGAGTTTGGAGTTACATTTATTACGCGTGGGTCCAGAGGAAAATGTCTCTCAAATTCTGGGCCCCAACACGGAGGAATTTTCCCTATTTATATGTTTTTTTACCTTCTTTGTCTCCCAAATATGGGGTGTTTCCGGCCCCTTTTGCAAGTTCTTAAAGAACTCCTATGTGCTGAGGCCTTGAGACCTCAACCAAAGGCCTGGCCTAGTGCCAGCACTGGTAATTTTGTCTGGGGAAGGTTTAATGGCCTCTCTGAAGTGAGAGGAGTCTCATTTTCCTTATTATTTAAGCCAGCAAACATTTACAGAAGCCAAATAGCAGGGTTAAAATTTCAAACAGCCGTTTTTATATAAGATGGATGCTTTACTCTGATATTTTTTTTAATCCATTCCATTCCATTCTCTCTGATTTACAGAAACATGCTGGTTGAGACACATTGAATTGATTTTACTCGCAGGGAACGGCAATCAACAGTTTCATAAACACTGGGTTAAAAGCAGTGTTTAAGGTCTTTTTCTAGTAGGAAAAACTCTGAAGTAGAATAATGAGAGATCATGGAATTGCCCTTAAGTCAGAAAACACCACTTTCCCGTGAATGAATAGCTTTCTTTTTTGTTTATGAGATTTGTCAGCATATTTGAGCTAATCACTTACATTTTTTCCAGAAGAGAATGTGATTTTTTTCTGCATCTCGGTGTGTTAGCTCCTGGACTCCCGTGTGTTAGTGGCCACCAGGCCAGCTTTGGGGGAAACCATGAGACAGGTGACGTTTGTCTGCAGACTCTCCCTTTGCTAACCTCCGGCTCCGGGTTCCTGCTTCAGTCTAAAAGGTCCACGAGGTAGACGCAGTCATGCTACAGGTGGACATGGGTCAAGCATGTTTTTGGGGAGCCAGCTAAGCTCCCAGCTTGATTTACTGGTAGAACAGAGGCCAGAAATCCATTTCTGATGCTTGAGGGCAAACGTGCGAAAACAAGAATCAAGTTCTGCAAGCGAGTCAGTTTCCTCCATTGAAATACTTTTGATGACTACTCTTTCTTGCTCTCATTTCTCCACATTTTTGCTGCTTCCCTGAGTTGGTAGAGTAGCTTTGTGTGCTAGGTGTCCAATATGGCCCAGTGGCTCAGCCTCCCGAGTTACCTGAGGTGGACACTCTTGGTGGACCCCTTTGTGAACTGTGTGTACAGCCTTGTTGTAGTTAAGTCTTGATTGTTGTTGGTATCACTGGGAGGAATTGACCTCCAGGCCAATTGGTTGTGAGGATCAGCTGTGTCTACACCAGGAGAACTTCTGTGCTGGAGACAGCCTTATGAGACAAGACTTGCAAAATTGCAAAAGCCTCTGTGTTTAGCTTGAATGGGGTGGAGTCTCAGGGCTGAGCAGACAGCCTTGGCTCCCCATCAGCTCTGGGTCTCAGTGTCCCTCAGTAATAGCGGCAGTCCTCTCTGCACACACTCGCACATGCACCTCCAGACCTCTGCCCTTTGGGGCTCCTCCAAGATTCCATGCACTCCTCTATTTTCCTGGCAGTACAGACTCCCCCTGTTTGAGTCTGGGACCCCAGGTCTCACTCAGAACTGGGGTTCAGTGCAGTCAGGCGTTTCTGTCTCCCTCACGCTAGAGAAAGCCAGCCAGACACTCAGCCACCTGTACTCTCCGTGCGTGCGTCTCTGTGCCTCAGCTTTTTGCGATGTGTAACATATTATAACTAACAGGTTCATGTGGTGAATTTTCATACAGTGACCACAGCTGTGAAACCAGCACCAAAAACAAGTCTAGTTCCTCAGAGGTCTCCCTTATGCCCCATCCCATCTACTGGGTCTCCCTGCCTCAACCTCAAGGAATATCATTGTCCTATCTTTTGACAGAACATATTACATTTGTGTCTTTAACCATTAGATAAATGAAAACCATAAAGTGTGTACTTCTTTACCATGTGTTCTTTAAAAGGAAGTATTTGGAGCTTATGAATATTTGAGTGGGACGTACATATTATTTTAGATGATTTTAATTTATTCTCTCTGATGAGCCCTTTTGTTCTCCCCTGACGAGTGGAGAAAGATGGCTTTGAGATGAGGATGCATCCGTGTCTGTCAAAGGGAAGCGAGGCTTGATTTGGAGCTCGATTCGAACAGGTCAATTAATCAGATCACGGTGGTAAAATATTGCCACTTTCAGGAATCATTGCAGGTGGCATTAAATTATAGAGTCCTAGTCCTGATGTTTATGAATAACTCATAATAAATAAATAGACTTAGCATTTCTACAGAGTGACTAATAGGGTTTGATTTATTCCCGTGGGCTGATTTAATGTGTTCAATCAGCTGCCAGGAGTGGGTGCCAGGGCAGCCTGCCAGCGAGCAAAGTCAAGAGGAGGCATTTCTATTAAAGGGAGGACAGGGCATCGCTCTTATCGGATAAAGCCCTCAGACCTTTTACACAAACCGCGTGGGTCTCATCAACGTGGAGCATCACCTCTGCCGGGCCGTTCGCTTTAACAACCAGGCAGTTTGGTTTTTGAGCACATCTAGAGAGCTGCCATCGATGGCCTAAGAGAAAGACGCAAGAGGCTGTATCTCAGCGCCTCAGTTCCCACATCTGTGAAATGGGGATGATGATCACATCTGCCTCACAGGTGTAAGGAGGGTAGGGATTAAGTGAGAGAACACCTGGAAGGCATTTAGAACTGTACCTGTTGCAGAGTAAGCACTCAATTAGTTCAGCTCCTAGAGACAGGCTAATACAGTGGTACCTCGATATACGAGTGCCCTAACATACGAGATTTTTGAGATACGAGCTGTCGAGCGAGCGATTTTTGCTTTGAAATACGAGCAACAGTTGAGATAGGAGTCATTGCGCGGATCGGCCGGCTGCACATGACCCACCAGTTTACCGTGACTCGAGCGTCTCATAGTTTCCCACACCTCAAGGTTACTGAACGAATTAAACTCGTATCTCGAGGTACCACTACATTCAGGTAGAGTTATATGGCTTCCCCTGTGGTATTTGAGGGGCTCCAAGAGAGTTCCATTCCCACAAAGAATTTCTGACCACCCCCATCCGCCATAAGAGAGTTCCCGTTGGTTTTGTTAAGTATCAGGGCAACACGTCAGAGGACAAAGAGGTCAGACTGACACAGTGACCATCAGTTCAATCTTTTCTGTTCTGTTCACTCCTTCTTCCCAGGCCTTCTGATTCTCTAACTTTGTAACAACAGCTGCCAATGCTGACTAGTTGGGGTCTGTACACAGGCATGCCCTCGGCTCTATACACCTGGATCCAATTGTCTACGAGGCAACCTCAATGGAATACAGTGGTACTTCGAGATACGAGTTTAATTCGTTCCGTAACCTTGAGAAACTGGGAAACTGAGACGCTAGAGTTGTGGTAAACTGGTGGGTCGTGTGCAGCCGGCCGATCCGAACGATGACTCCTATCTCAACTGTTGCTCGTATTTCAAAGCAAAAATTGCTCACTCGAGGGCTCGTATCTCAAAAATCTCCTATGTTAGACCACTCGTATCTTGAAGTACCACTGTACATTGAATACGCTACAGGCACCTCTAGCTGGACAAACGTGACTTCAACACCTCTCCTTCTTCCACGGGATGCATTAATTAATTAATTAAATTACTCATTCAGCATGAATATGCTAATTGCCAGCGCCAGGCGAGGCGCTGGGAATAAATACAGTGAAACACACCTCGGTGTCTCTGTCTTCTTACAAGGACAGCGGCACAGTGGATTGAAGGTCTTCTCTACTCCAGTGTGACCTCCTCGTAGCTGAGTACGGCTGCAATGAAGCTGTTTTCAAATATGTAAGATCATATTCTAAGGCAGGGGTTTAGGCCTTGGCCTTGTCTTTTGGGGGGCACAGTGATTCAACCCATAACAATTATATTCCTACCGCTCAGAGATACCACCAGTAACACTTTATCACCTCTTCTCCCACATCTTTCAAAAAATGCAGATGTATTCGCACATACAGTTTTTAACCGAACTGAGATGATACTGTATATGCTGTTTTACAAGCCTGCCTTTTTTTTTGAGTTAATGATCTAAGATGATTAACTTTTATTTTCTGATTTCTTTAAAAAATACATATTTTATTGATTTTTTTTTACAGAGAGGAAGGGAGAGGAATAGAGAAACATCTATCAGCTGCCTCCTGCATGCCTCCTACTGGGGAGGTGCCCGCAACCAAGGCACATGCCCTTGACCGGAATCGAACCTGGGACCCTTCAGCCTGCAGGCCGCCGCTCTAGCCACTGAGCCAACCCGGTTAGGTCTATTCTCTGATTTCTTTGATCTCACTTTGCAACTCTCGCTTTCCGGCCTAAGTACCTGGATTTTTCGCCCTCCTATCGGAAATGTGATTCTCTAATGCTTTTTGGAGTTGCTAAGCACATTTTCTGACTATTAAAGAAACTTGCTGGGCTCCCTGTGGGGATAAAAGAGAAAAAAGAAACCGGTTTAAAGGCCCCGTTTCATCATGCACCGTCCATGCAGGCATGGCTGGTGCACGCGCCTCCCCTAATTGACATTTAGAAACTGCAAGCCAGGCTGCGCTCCCGCGGTGCACCCTGCGGGGGAGGGCAGGGGTCAAGCGGGACCCTCCTTTGAATCTCTCTGATCAGATTCATGAAAAGGCCCATCTAGAGGCTCATTTGCTCGGAGGAAGTTTTTCTCGGCCTTTCTTCCCTCCTCCCACGTGAAACTTCGCAAGGAAAACGCCGAGGAAGGAAGTGCTGCCGGAGCGGTTGCTTTGGTTCAGCACAGCCTCGCTAACTGTGCACGCGAACCAGAGGAAAATGAGGCGTGTTAGGAAGGAGAGGATGCTGTTTAACCTTTCCTTTCCATCTCCTTCTCTTTCCTTCTTCCCTTTTGGCGGCTGACCCCGGTGCTTCCAGAAATACAGTGGGACCTCGAGATATGAGTGCCCTAACATACGAGATTTTTGAGATACGAGCCATCGAGGGAGCGATTTTTGCTTTGAAATACGAGCAACATTTGAGATAGGAGTCATCGCGCGGATCGGTCTGCTGCACACGACCCACCAGTTTACTGCGACTCGGGCGTCTCATAGTTTCCCATGCCTCAAGGTTACGCAATGAATTAAACTCGTTTCTCGAGGTACCACTGTAGAACCATATTTGCTGCCAAAAATAAATTAATAAATAAAAAGAATAATATTTGTGATGGCAGCAGTGACTGAATAGGAGCTGTCCAGCTAGATGGGCTGATGGAATATTGACCACCCACCTCCATCCCGCCTCGATCAGCTGGGTAAGCCCTCTGAGACAGGGACTTCACTCCACATGTTTTATGGAGAGAAAGTGTCCATCGTCCATGTGGGCGGAGATATTAGGAACAAACTTCCTGCCCAACTGTGTAGTTGCCTACTGACCCACCCAGACGCCTGATGCTATGACATTATGCACTTCCTGGGTTGATGTCACCAAAAGGAAAGCAGATAGTTGAGTCCCAAACACGGTCCTGGGAAGAGTGTTACTTGAGGTGACCCACAGAAAATGTCTCTGTGTGGAATCAGGGCCTAAGTAGGAGACATATTCGTCTTCATTGACTCCAATACAGTGGTACCTCGAGATACGAGTTTAATTCATTCTGTAATCTTGAGGCGTGGGAAACTATGAGACGCTCGAGTCGCGGTAAACTGGTGGGTCGTGTGCAGCTAGCCGATCCGAGAGATTACTCGTATCTCAACTGTTGCTCGTATTTCAAAGCAAAATTCGCTCGCTCCTTGCCTTGTATCTCAAAAATCTCCTATGTTAGGGCACTCGTATCTCGAGGTACCACTGTAGTCAGAACGAGGTGTCAGGAAAGACTAACATGGGAAGGTCTCTCTAAATCGCACATTTGTGAGAGATCTGCGGAGGCCGGGTCAGTGAGGGTTGACATCTAGGATGACCCTTCTAGGCCCTGATCTGTAGTCATAAGGAAACACGGCCATGGAAATGGAGGGGGACTCTGTAATGTGGCTCCCCGCATACACTGCAAGGCAGGGAGTTGCTTAAAAGACAGACCAACATTGCAACGAACAAGTGTAGATCTAACAGAGAACAGGTAGAGTCAGGTGATGGGGGATTGGTGAACAAGCCAAAATCCCAGTTATGCTTCTGCAACACACTCATTGGCTGAGCCCCTGTACCCTGTGGAAGAAGGGGTTTCCACCCGTAAAAGGAGGGTGTCTTCTTTAGCCCTAAAACTAGATTCCATTTTGTTGGCACTCAACCCAGAGACCACTGATGTGTGGCTTTCTGCAGTCTGTGCGGGTGTTGATAGAGACAACACTCTCTCTGTGGCAGATGTCCCAACGCTGGCTCTCCCAGGGCCAATCTGTGAGTTTTTTGGAGAATTTAGCGAGGTTGTGTTGACCTTGGCTGTGGATAGTCCTTTGTTAGGCTGATGGTTCCCTCCACAGACTCTCCCTGTGCGGTGTCTTTGCCTGATGACCCGTCTGTGCTGTTGGGTGGAGCATGGAGAAGTGTGCTCAAGCCCGTTATCCTCTGGGGTGTACGCTTTGCCCACGGGACACTCACCATCTGTGTCCCGCTACACCTTGGCAGTGCTGGTGTCTTTGTAGCTGGCTTGTCTCTATCCTGCCACCAACATGCAGGGCAGATCATCCAGTCTTGTCTCAGCAAATGTCCAACTGGGGAACCGAAGCCGGAGTCCCCCCCCCCTTTTTTTTAAATATATTTTGTTGATTTTTTACAGAGAGGAAGGGAGAGTGATAGAGAGTTAGAAACATTGATGAGAGAGACATCGATCAGCCTCCTCCTGCACGCTCCCTACTGGGGACATGCCCACAACCAAGGTATATGTCCTTGGCTGGAATCGAACCTGGGACCTTTCAGTCCGTAGACCGACACTCTATCCACTGAGCCAAATCGGTTTTGGCGTCCCCCTATTTTTAAAAAAATTTGATTTAGAAAGGGAAGAAGAGAGAGTGAGAGCAAAAGAATGAGTGACAGAGAGAAACATCTATGTGGGGGAGATGCATTGATTGCTTGCCTCCCGCACATGCCCCTACCAGGGACAGAACCTGAAACCTAGGGATGTGCTGTGACCGGGAATTGAATCTCTGATCTTCCCGTGCACAGGGCTACGCTCCAACCAGCAGAGCCACGCACGCCAGGGCCAGAGCCCTTTCTTGGAAGTCCTCTCGCTCTTTGCTTCGCTCTGACACTTGTCACGAAGCCAGTGATTCACGACGGAGGAGTTTAGGTAAACTGCAGGAGCGTCACCCAAACTTAAGCGACACAGTCAGGGTCAGGCGCCTGGAGAACAGAAGGCTGGAAAGGAAATCGAAGGGCACTGTAGCCGAAGGTGAGTTACGTTTCCTCAGCTGTGCGCGCGGGGATGGTCCGGATCGAAGCTGGCGCTGAGTCCTGCCACTGCTGTTTGCAGAGGCCCGCTTTCCCGGCCCCTCTGGGTGATTTATTGCTGTTGGTAATCAATGCGCTGCAGTCACGAACAAAACGGAACGGACTGTGTTGGCAAAAGGCACACTGTGACTGTCCCGCTGCAGGTTCTCTGAAGTCAACGCAGCGGCGTTCTGAGCAGCTGAGACGCTTTCATCTTGCTTAGCAGGGTAAGTTGTAATATCTCCTTGACTCTGTAGTCAAATCATAGCATACAGCCCATTTTCTCAGCCACGTTTTATTTTTATTTATTTACCGTATTTTCTGGCATATAAGACGACCTCCAACTTTTCCAGTTAAAATATAGAGTTTGGGATATACCCGCCCTATAAGATGACATCCAACTTCTGAGAAGATTTTCCTGGGTTAAAAAGTTGTCTTATACCCCGGAAAATACGGTATTTATTTTTTAAACTATATTTTTATTAATTTCAGAGAGGAAGGGAGAGTGAGAGAGAGATAGAAATATCAATGATAAGAGAGAATCATTGATTGGTTGCCTCCGAGCCTGCAACCAGGGCATGTGCCCTTGACCAGAATTGAACCTGGGACCCTTCAGTCTGCGAAGGCCAGTGCTCTATCCACTGAGCCAAACCGGCTAGGGCTCAGCCACGTTTTAATCACCTCAAAGCGGTCCTTAGCCCTCCCCTCCCCCCACCCCCCACATGGATGAGTTAGGGTCACCATCGTTTTCATGAATCCTCATGAAGAGTTTTACAAACAAGATGACCTATTTCTGCTCATCATTCATGTTCAATGGCTTGCTCTATTGATTAAAGAATAGCTATGGAACATCCTTTTTTTCAAAACGTAGAGCTTAGGATTAGCACTTATACAAAATTACGTAATTTCTCCAACGTACCAATAAGAGCAACAATAACAGAAAGGGATCCTTTAGCTGAGATGCTGGTCCAGTGAATCACACCGATATATATATATTTTAAAATATATTTTGTTGATTTTTCACAGAGAGGAAGGGAGAGAGATAGTTAGAAACATGGATCAGCTGCCTCCTGCACACCCCCCACCGGGGACATGCCCACAACCAAGGTACTTGCCTTTGACCGGAATCGAACCTGGGACTCTTCAGTCCACAGGCCGAGGCTCTATCCACTGAGCCAAACCGATCTCGGCATACTGATATATTTAAAAAATGGGCACATTTTATCCCTTAGTATATGCGGTGATGTGAAACGTCCAGAAATGTGATCTATAGACACGTGGGCACAAGAAGGAGGCCAGGATCTAAAAGGCGGACCCAAGACATATTTAAGTCGGCGGTGTCTATGACCAGGGAGGTAACCTCCCTGTTTACCCAGCGCCTTCCCCGACAGCGATCTGTGATGTTGCTCGGGGCATAAAGACGTATGGCCGGGCGAGGCTATAAAATGTTGTGGAGGAAAGTCACTACATTGCATGTCGTAATAAACCTATATTGTGGCAAGCAGAATGAGCCCATGTGTCTACATGATTAGGACAAAACCCCAGCAAATCATTAAGAGACACAGGCGTTGGCCACCTGGGCATTTTGGGTTGCTTTATTTTTGAAACATATTCATTTTTTCTCAAAGGGAGAGAAAAACCTAAATGATCGCATTGCCCCAAAAATAAAAAGTAAAGGGAGAGAAAGGTTAAGCGGCTTGTCTGCCTCCCGTGAAAATGACTTCATCTGTATGCAGCCCGTTTCAGGTGCTGCTGTTAATTAGGGGGGAAAGTGTGAATGAAAAATTCCTGCCGAATTATGATCCACAGTTGGGAAGGATCAGCATTGAAATGGTAATGACAAAATATTCTCACTGTTCTAATTGAAAGTAAATCCCCACACGAAGAGATGATTCTATGATTAAAAAGATTACATTTGCAGCAGGATCTTACTTAACACTCACACCTATGAAATGTCAAGGTCGGGCACCAATCCTCTTCTGTCACGTAAAGTGGCTTTCAACACGGGCTGATGGAGAGTAAGACCATCTAGACGGGAGCGAGCTGGAGGCTGACATTTCCATTCCTATCAATTGTGTGGGCTGTTTCAATTTTTTAAAAAATCTAAACTTACAGGAAGTTTGCAAAAAACTTTGGTATGCCCCTCACTAAGATTCTCAGCTGTTGCCATTTTTACTACTTTTGCTTTATCCTTCTGGCTCTCTTTCTATAGATACATGCACATTTTATTACCCTCCTTTTTTTAAAAAAGTATATTTTATTGTTTTATTTTTTTTACAGAGAGGAAGGGAGAGGGATAGAGAGTTAGAAACATCGATGAGAGAGACATCCATCAGCTGCCACTTGCACACCCCCTACTGGGGACGTGCCCACAACCAAGGTACATGCCCTGGACCGGAATCAAACCTGGGACCTTTCAGTCCGCAGATGGATGCTCTATCCACTGAGCCAAACCGGTTTTGGCTACCCTCCTTTTTTCCTTGAACTACTTAAGGGCACACTGCTTGTCACCTCTGAATATTTTAGGGTGTATTTCCTATAAACAAAGACTGTCCCCTCGAATGCAGTACAGCCATCAAAATCAGACATTATACTGATACGTCGCTATTATTTAATCCACCAAAACCCATCCAAAATGTTGTAACTGTTTGATGCTTTCCGGCCAAGGAATGGACATGTGGTTATATGGTCTTTTTGCAAGATGTTTCTGTGGAGCAATGGGACTAGAAGGAGCCACTTTGGGGTAGATCAAGGAATGAGTGGGAGATAAGGAAACAGAGACAACCAATAATAATTATTTTGAGGGCCTGGCTTAGAAGAGGAATGAAAAGATAAGAAGGGGGGTCGGGTGGGGTGCAGAGGCAGTTATTCTTCTTTAACGGGAGAGAACTGAACATGTTTAAAAGTCATTGAGGGAAAACTCTGGTGGAGGAGGAAGAGTTTGAATCCATAAGGGGAAACTAGATTGTAATACAGCGGTACCTCGAGATACGAGTGCCCTAACATACGAGATTTTTGAGATACGAGCTATTTTTGCTTTGAAATACGAGCAACATTTGAGATAGGAGTCATCGCGTGGATCGGCCAGCTGCACATGACCCACCAGTTTACCGCTACTCGAGCGTCTCATAGTTTCCCACGCCTCAAGGTTATGGAACACATTAAACTCGTATCTCGAGGTGCCACTGTATGGAGTTTCTGTGGAGGTGGGAGGAGCTGGGATCCAAATAGATATATATATATATATATATATATATATATATATATATATATATATATATATATTAAAAAAAGAAACTTCACTGCAGTCCATAACAAAAGAAAGACTAATAGAAATTATTTTGGGCCGCTTAATAACGAATAAAACAGGCTCTTCCAGAGAACATCTGTTTTAAGTCAACTTCAATAAGAAAAAAAAAATCACACAAGACCCTTGAATTGGCTGCTTGATGTTTTTATCGTCTCTGATTTTGTTTAAGTAATTGTCAGACTCGAGAGTTCTTATGTTTTTGTTATACTTCATAGTATGTAATTAATAAAGAAATATAAAAAAAATCCCTTCCTTCACGTATTATCTATGAAATACAGTGGCTGAGAATTCAACCTTGGGTGTCAGGAAGCTCAGATTTACAACCCTTGCTCCCTCCCAGCCTAAGCTCTTCCTGAATTTATGCTCGGCTGCAGCAATCATTCACAATTACCTGCAGAGGATGTATGCTATCTCTCGATGTACAATGCACGCATATTTCTAAAGCCACCTACAGACGCGACACAGTATTTGAGTTTGGGTGTTGGTGGGGCCATTGTCTAATGCTGAATTTGTTAACTCATTTGTACTTGGCTTTTCATCAGGAGCTTTATATTAGTGCCAGGTTTTGTGCAGGACGCTATTTCGGTCATGTTTATTAGTCGCAGAACGCGAGTGGTGCTATAAATAGTGTTGTTTTTGGAGGACGATGACGTGGGCAGATTCAGCTTCCTCATAAACAAATCTCATTTGCATGGTGTGTTGGCCACAACTTTGGTCCCTACGTGTACCCATATTTTTCTTCGTGAATAAGAAGCCTTGTGAGGGTTATAGAATATATAACCCTAAACTTTAATTTAAGGAGCCAGACCATGATACATTCTGGGATTTAATTTCTGAACTTCATATTTTGTACCAGATTGTTTACTATTTAAGATGCCCCAGTTTTCGCATTTCAAATGAAGGGTGTGGTCAGGGACAGAATTGGGGTGTTGAAGGTCAGTCTCTTGGAATTTGGACATGGTCTCCATTTTTAGGGGTAGCCAGCAGTAGGTAAGCATCTGAGGCAGGTAAAATTCGTCTTAATCGTCCAAATTCTGAATTGCTTTTCAGTCTTAATGACTCCCTTTCTCTCTTTCTGTAAGAATGCAGAGGCTCCATGCTCACTCTATGTTTGTCCCATCAAAACTATCATGAATGGATCCATATTTCAATTCCACTATGGGTTGTTTCTCAACACACAGTCTATGAAAATCGACATTAGATTTTCATGACCAATTTTTCATTTTGAGAGGCTTCTAAAAAATATAGACTCCCAGTATTATTACTGTATCAGGGTATTTGGCGATAGAGCTTGGAAATTTTTGTTACCAAATATTAGGCATGACAACTTTTGAAATCACTAATTAAAAAAGGACTTTTTTGCTTTTTAATAGGAATTTTTTAAGTTGTGGAATACAACTGCAGTCATACAATTTTAGGCACGTTTGTGCTTCTGGTGTTTTTCTGATAGCCTAGAAATTAGACCATGGTAGATGTCATGGCCATTTCTGGATAAAGAATCCTGGGGGAAATCGAGTCAGCCAAAATTGAATATTTTAGCTGCTATAGATAACAAGAAAAAAAATTAATTGGTTATTTCCTTAGGAATCTGATATCATATACAAAGTGATTATCCAAGTTAAATGTTAGAAAATAGCATTTTCTATTTTTCCTAAAGCAGTGGTTCTCAACCTTCCTAAGGCCATGACCCTTGCATACAGCTCCTCATGGGGTGGTGACCCCCAACCATGAAATGTTGCTACTGTTACACATCGTGATGTAAATATCTGCATTTTCCGATGGTCTTAGGTGACCCCTGTGAAAGGGTCGTTCGACCACTAAAGGGGTCGCAACCCACAGGTTGAGAACCGCTGTCCTAAAGAGAGGAGGAAACTTCGTAAAAATCTGTTAAATTCCCCTGGATGTCAGAGTGAACTTGTGTATCTTTTTGAAACCAAAATGCATCTTCAAAGTAATTCTCAGGAAAACAATGAGGTTAAAAATCATTTACTTGAAATATCCAGTGTTACGTCAATGATGATCTTTAAGGAACTCGCCTTATTCTGATGAATCCCTAAATGAACTCAAATCACTTTATGACTTCATGGAGGACTGATGTTAACTTAGAGACACAGGAGCTTGGAATATGCTTCCTGAGAAATTAATAGAATGTTTACTTCCTGGGAACTTGAAGGAAGGAAATAGAAGTTCTATAAATTTCTTAGAACACATATTCCAGGTTCTGGGTCCTTAAGTCAGCACTAGTCAAACGCTGGTGAAGTAGATCAGATAGGACCATTTTACAACGTTCGTGGTACAATGGCACACAGCCGGGGAACTGGAATTCATCCGTCTGCGAACGTGTTTAGAATGAGGTAGGCACCACGTTTTTATAAAGGCGCGTTTTTGATGGAGCCCTGAGTGGGAAATTGATGCTCTCTGTGCCTCCACGACTCAGCCTACAGAATGTTGCTTCGCTCTTCACGGTTGACAGGTAGTCATCATCAAACAAAAATGTTTGTGGAAGGAGTTAGGATTTCGAGGGAAGGAGGGTTGCAAGAGGAGGAGCGACAAAAGTGGGGGAGAGAGATCAGAAAGAAGAGTTTGTGCACAGTTTTGCCTCCGGCGGGCCCTGTTGCCATTTGTCACCGCGCTGTCTGTGTAATGGCCCTTCCCGCTTTGGAGAGACTAAGAAATATTTAATGATACTGAAAAGTAGAACATATGAATCAATTTCATAACTTCATTCTTTACTTATTTTTAATCATCTTCACCCACTCGTCTCAAAGTAATTATACATGAAGAAATAGAATTGGTGAATTTAAATAATAACTAACTTGAGTGGGGGGGGGTGACCTGGGTACATTAATTTTATGGGGAGCCATTTGCCTCTGATAATTAGTTTGCTGATACTGATGTTCTTAACAAATCATATAAAATAAATGAGGTTGAAAGATACATTTTTTTTCAAATTAGAAATAAGATATAATATGCCGGTGTGAAACCGTGGAGATTGTGCATTAGATTCTGGAAAGGAGGAGAGGGAGACTGATTTAAAGGATGTTTTATGTAATACCTTAATCAATAAAATAAAATAAAATAAAATTAAAAAAAGGATGTTTTGCCGAAACCGGATTGGCTCAGTGGATAGATCATCAGCCTGTGGACTGAAAGGTCCCGGGTTCGATTCCGGTCAAGGGCATGTACCTTGGTTGTGGGCACATCCCCAGTGGGGGGTGGCAAGAAGCAGCTGATCGATGTCTCTCTCTCATCGATGTTTCTAACTCTTTATTCCTCTCTGTAAAAGATCAATAAAATATATTTTTTAAAAATGGATATTTTATGTAGAGATTTGGACTCAAATAGTGATAACACTTTATACTCAGGGATTGATGAAAAATAACATGGGATTCATTCTAAGAAATAGCCAGGGGGTAGTTTATTAAACCCATTTTTTTTTTCATGAGAAAGTTCTAGGAGGCTATACCTGTGTGAGATCAACAGAGACTTTTTACAGATAAAACAACACCTCTGCCTAAATAAAAAGTGGACCGCATCCTTCAGTCCTATTTTCAGATTCTCCCTCTGGTTTCAATGTTCTCATGTTTTACTTGCCCAATAAGGAGCTATGGAAACTTTGGTATCAGACCCTCGGAGAAGCTGGCAGACCTTACCAGTAAGTATAAACAGAGTTAAACTTTTAGCAGGCTCATCAGGTCATCCACCTTGTCAAGTGCGCCTGTATGTTTCTTGCTTTAGTTTTATTAAATAAAACTTTATTAGTGTCTTTTGCAACTGTTATTTGATGCATATGCATTGAGGGGTCATGTGTTTCTTGATGAACTGGCTCTTTTATGATTATGAAATGTCCCTCTTTATCTCTCTTAGTACTCTTTGCTTTGAGGCCTACGGTGTTTAACGGTGCCACAGTGGATTTTTCGACCCACAGGTTGAGAACCGCTGCCTTACATCTTAGGTATGTTGTTAGCTGGTTCCATTTAGCTCCTCCCACATTCTGGTGGAAAAGGACTTTCCCTTCCCCAGCTCCATCAGATCTCTAAGGCTCTGCTCGCTTCTGGAAATTACAAGTGCGCTTGGCTTGACCACTCAGGGGAAGTCGGATGGGCACGAAACAGAATCTTAGGGTGCAGGCAAGGGGTGTTCTTGGCTGCAGGTGCAGGAGCTGGCTGGCTGCCGACTGGGAGGAGAAGGTGCAGAGCAATGGACAGAGAAGGGGGCTGGTGATGGATGGTGCTTGGTCCATTGACGCCTCTGGCTACTGATTCTGCTGGAATTTTCTAGTCTCATCTTTAAGGGCTTCACCTACTTCTCTCAACTCCCTCCCATCTGGGGTCTGTGTTGGGATGAGTGCTGGCAGCCAGTGGGGAAATGGTTGAAGAGATTTATTCATGTTTTCTACTAAATGTTGAACTCCTGCCATGAGATAGTTTTGTCTTGCTGTTTTTTTTTTTTGTTGTTGTTCTCCTAACCCACAGACTTTCAAAATTCAAAGACCCATAAGGCGCTCCTTTCTTCCTCTGGCTTAAATTCCTTCCCAACAACAATGAGCATAGGATAGTTTAGCTGTTTAAATGGGGAGCTAAAGCAAGGAAAACAAAACAAAACACTGGGCAGCTGAAACCTGTTTGGCTCAGTGGATAGAGCGTCGGCCTGCGGACTGAAAGGTCCCAGGTTCAGTTCGGGTCAAGGGCATGTACCTTGGTTGCGGGCACATCTCCACTGTGGGGCGTGCAGGAGGCGGCTGATCGATGTCTCTCTCTCATCGATGTTTCTGACTTTCTACCTCTCTCCCTTCCTCTCTTTAAAAACAATAAAATATATTAAAAAAAATTAATAATATTCTGCCCTTTGGGTCTCATACTGAAAACTAAAATACCAGAAAAAGAAAATGATTATATTTTCTATTATTATTACTATTACTATTATTATTATTGTTATTATTTGATATTTCTTATATTTTATGGATATTTTGATGTTTTTAAAGCAAAGGGTTTAAACTTAGCAAACAATAGGTTATCCGTAGCATTGAAGCATGGGTTCTTCCTATCTTCCTATCTTCCTCTCTCACAAATGTTTTTGGTTCAGTGACTAAACGTATTTGAAACACAGCCATGAGTATTTTCCAATCAAGACATCTGTTTCAAGTGGGAATGGGGTACTTGAGAGGGTGCATTAGTTTAGAGTGGCTTCTCATTTTAGGCCAACTTGAACCACTTGCCTTGGATGAGTTGTAATTTTATCCAGACAAATGGTAAAAACTTGTTTTTAATATTATGATCTTTTGAGTGTTTACCGAGTAGGACTCTTTTTTTATTTCAAAAAAATTTTTTCTTTATTGATTAAGGTATGACATGTGTCCTTATCGCCCCATACCCCTCTCCCCACCCTCCACTCATCCCTTCACTCCCCCACCCCCCTGTTGTCTGTGTCCATTGGCTAGGCTTATATGCATGAACACCAGTCCTTTGGTTGATCTCTCCCCCTTCCCTTTCCCCTCCCCTACCTTCCCTCTGAGGTTTGACGTTCTGATCAATGCTTCTCTGTCTCTGGCAGAGTAGGACGCTTATCTGTCAAATATTATATATCTGATATCACTAAATAGATAGTCATGTCTCTGTGGATGTCCAATAATATATTTGCAGATGATGAGGATGAAGGTCTTTTTCTAATAGTTACTCGGGTAAGATCACAATGACATAAAATTGTTTATTTTTCTCAGAGCTGGATTATGAAACTAAGATCAATGTATTGAGCCCTAGTTGTTTTGGCTCAGTGGATAGAGCGTCAGCCTGTGGACTGAAGGGTCCCAGGTTCGATTCTAGTCAAGGGCACATGCTCGGGTTGTAGGGTGGTGGGCTTGAACTGGGACATGCAGGAGGCAGCTGATCAATGATTCTTTCTCATCTTCGATGTTTCTCTCTCTCCCTCTCCCTTCCTCTCTGAAATCAATAAAATATATTTTAAGTAAAAAAAAATCAATCCGTTGAATATTGAATTGTGGCATGAAGAAAGGCAATCTCTCGTCCCAAAGTCAATATATACAAGCTTATCATCATCATCATCATCATCATCATCATCATCATCATATTTACTGTGGTGAGAAACACATAACATGAAACTACTATCTTAACCATCTCTGAGAATACCACACAGCAGTGTTAGCGATATAAACATTGCTGTTCAGCAGATCTCTAGAAACTTTTCATCCTGCAAAACTGAAATTCTATGCCCACGAAACAATAATGTCTCTCGTTCTCCTCCCTAACTCCTGGCCACCATCCCTTTCCTTTCTGCTTCGCAACAAGCTTATTCTTTTTATGCCAAAGCCTTCACCCTCTGCTCACCGCCTCATTTCTATAAATGATGCCGCTCTTCACCCACTTCCCTCGACTCACATCTCCGTAGTTCATCTTCAGCTCCTACATTGACTTGAGCACGGATGGAAGGTAACGGTCCGGTTGCGTGCTTTGAATAGTCTCATCATTTTGCCTCCCAGCACCATATACCGTCCACTCTGCCAACAGCCTCACTCTCGGTGGTAATCAGAGTTTTAGAGTATGTTCTCGTGTTCCCTTTGAAAATGTTCCATTTGGGTTACCAGCCACCTTCACGTGTGGCCTGAGGCCATTTTTTTTCCCCTGCCACGCGCTGACAGATAGGCAGCAGATGGAAGTAGTTAAGCCCAGTGGAAGGTTAAGCCTGTGCAATCCTGACTCGATGCTTGATGGAGAATAATAAGGTCTCAGCACCATCTCAAGGTTCTCAATCATTTAAAATAGATGCTGGGTTGGTTATGGTAGTCGGTCTCCATCAGGAATATCCAGGAAACCTTGAATCACTCAATTCAGCAGGCCTCTGCTCAGGATCATTCAGTTCGACAAATCGCTGCCCATGTGGCACTCGTGATAGCAATTTGAGTGGCGAGCAAGCTTTCGAACGGCTTCGTTCCTGTTGAGAGCATTTCCCTGAGCGTTTGAAGGTTGACGAACTGAGTCCGAATCACGCAGGGCATGTTGGGCGCTTGTGGTGATGCTGCTGATAAATTATGTCGCCTTTTTTTTATTGGATGGGGTTTATACTTACTTCTTTTTACGATGCCTCATAAACTCCTCCCGAAGTACAGAACACGGAGAGGAGGCTTTTTCGATAAAGGGATAAAAAAGGATTTATAAAGCTTTAATAGTTTTAGAGAGTAGAGATAGACATGTTATCGTGGGCGTTAGCCTCCAGAAACATTTGACCTTGTGAGTCAGCATCGTGTATAATCTATATCAGTGGTTCTCAACCTTCCTAAGGCCGAGACCCTTTAAGACAGTTCCTCATGTGGTGGTGACCCCCAACCATAAAATTATTTTCGTTGCTACTTCCTAACTGTAACATTGCTACTGTTATGAATAGTAATGTAAATACCTGTGTTTTCCGATGGTCTTAGGCGACCCCCGTGAAAGGATCCTCTGGACCCCCCCTCCCCCACCAAAAGGGTCCCGACCCACAGGTTGAGAACCACTAAACTATATGGAGGTGAAAAGCTTCCTATGGAGTCATGCAAGAAAACCATCTGCATCTACTGGCTAGCTAATGGAACTGTTTCCAAACCAGGTTGCGTAAGAAATACCTGGGGAAGAACTACGGACATGCAGATTCCCAGGCACCATTCCCCAGATCCTTATTCATTCAGCCATTGGGTCTCATAACCTACGTAAAAGTGTTTTCATTATGGTAAGATATGCGTAACCTAAATTTGGCCGTTTTAATCATTTTGAAGAGTACAGCTCAATGAAGTAAACTCACCTGGCTGTTCAACCATTCCTAGTATCCAGCTCTGGAGTTGAATAATCTTCTTTCTCAACAACACCCTTGGTGATTTTGAGGCACAGAAATCCCACCGTCTCTTGTGACACATTGATAGAAAGCAATAACAGTGCACAGATTTTTTACACTATCAGGCCCAACATTTACAAAACAAATCAATCCCAAGCTTCAGGATCAATGATCTCAGGCAAATGATGTTCCTAGAACCCAGCTGTGTCACTGCCAAAAACTATACCAATGACATAGGCAACCACTGAGCCATGCCTGCCTGGCAGACCTTTTTTTTTTTTTTTTGAATTCAGCAAATTCAAATTTTCATTTCCTCTGTCCACCACGCTGGTACTAATTTGTGTGTGTATTCCAATGACTGATGAGGTGCGGGAAACCAAACATTGTCTCACTAACAGAAAGATGTGGACAGGAGAGCAGAAGGCTGGTCAACCTTCATTGCTCTGAAAGGTCAGAGTTAATCACTGGCTGTTTAGTTGAAACATTGTTAGATGAAGCAGCCTCTACCTGTTTGTCTCATGTAAATTTCTGTTCTTGGAATTTCCTGCCTAAAGGTCATGGATGTATCCCATAGTCTTTTAAAAGGAATAGCAAGGCCAAAGGAAGGTAGGTAGTCTTTCCACTAGAGGAAGGCTCCTGCCTGGCCTCCCAATATTCCCAAATTAATACTTTTCCAGTCTCTTTTTTCATTTGTGTTCAGCCTCCTCCAGAACCCGAACCCTGAACGGGAACCCTGAACCACGTGAGACATGAAAGAAGTTTCCACAATAGGCATCTGTTTTCTCTTGTGAGTAGGTCTCTTTAGCTTTACACTCAGCAGCTTCATAGACCTCCATAAACCTGTCTCCTAAGAGTTTCCTCCCATCAGTAATGAAGTTAGGCAGGCCAAACTAGAGACTACATGGTGTCAACATGACTCGACTTTGTGGATATGAATTTATCAGTTATTCTGCAGAGCAAAGGGCTGGCACTGGTGATACACAGCTAGAACCACCTCAGTTCTCTGCAATGCAGGCCATCTCACTGGGGACATCGATCAGCTGCCTCCTGCACATCCCCTACTGGGGATGTGCCCACAACCAAGGTATATGCTCTTGACCGAAATCGAACCTGGGACCTTCCAGTCCACAGGCTGATGCTCTATCCACCATTTCCAACTGGATCTTTCCTCTGTGGGGAGCTGTCCTGGGAATGGTAGCAGAGTTGGCAGCACCCCTGACCTCTGCCATCTAGATGCCACGCGCACCCTCCCACTCTGGCGGTGACAGCGCCAATGTCTCCAGACACTTCCGATGTCCCTCGGGAGGCAAAGCCAACCCCGGCTGAGGACCACGGCTGTCCTTCTTGCAGAGCTCCGCTGCCTTCCAGTTTTAAGCACCCAGAACCTTTCTGCCCAGCCAAATCTGGAAAGATCTAACCCCATTGCAGCGAACGACCTGCAATGCTGCCCCTTGAGAAATAGTACAGAGGGAGGGCGCGCCACCACACTGTGGGGCCACCAAGGGGAGACCTGCTTCCTCTTTCTGTCCCCCCTCAACCCACGGGACAAGCAGAGGGAAGAGTGAGGAGCCAGTGGAGGAGAGAGGACCAGGGCCCTCCATCCTCAGCTGCTGGTATCTCACATCCAGCCTGCAGAGCAGAGAGCTGTGGATCTGAAGGGAGTCTACACCTTTAAAATGGGAAGGATTGCTAGTGAGAAAGTGAAGGGGTAAGCCAAAAAGTATAAGTGACTTCCCCCTCATCCCCAGGGGAGCAAAATCAAGCAAAAACAACAAGCCGAGATTCTTCACCATCTTATTTCCATGTAGAGCAGGTAGCCCGGAACCGGAGCGTGTGGAGAAGGCGGCAGATGTTAGCTCTCATTACTGTTAACGCCATGAATTTGTCAGGTTCGGGCTTATTAGCATTTTGTATGTGATTAGCAACACGAGCGTTCTCTCTTCCGGCTTGCTCCTCGGTTATATATTGGAATCAACAGGAAACAAGGTAATGGCTTCTTTTCCTTCGGTGCAGGCATGAGGGGTGTGGGGGAGGGCAAGCGCAGGTGGGGTGACCATGGAGACCTCCCAGTGGGTCCTCCCCGTGGGGAGGGCTCAGGGCCATTTCCCCAGATAGAGATGCGCTCCTGACCAGAGCGGCAAACTCTCGGCCTCCTATTCCAGCAGGTGTGGGTGGTGGTGGAGCTTGAGGCGGCTTCCTGATTTTAGGGGTAACACACATACGTGAAATCCACTCTGATGTACATGAAAAACCAAACAGCAGAAGGAAACCGCAGAAGTAGAGCCCGTGCGTTTGTTTAACATGTTGCAATAAGCTGGTTTCAGTTCAATAGGCCACTGGTCCTTCGCGATCCATGGAACGGACCCTGTGTGGCCTTGACCATGAGGAGGCCATGCTAGGTCTTTCTCCTCCCAGCTTCTTTTTTTTTTTTTTAATATATTTTATTGATTTTTTACAGAGAGGAAGGGAGAAAGATAGAGAGCTAGAGACATCGATGAGAGAGAGACATCCATCAGCCGCCTCCTGCATGCCCCCCACTGAGAATGTGCTCACAACCAAGATACATGCCCTTGACCGGAATTGAACCTGGAACCTTTCAGTCCGCAGGCTAACACTCTATCCACTGGGCCACACCGGCTTTGGCTCCTCCCAGCTTCTTAAAATGTGAATAGTTCCTGGGAATTCGGACAAGAAGTCAAACACAAAACAAAAACGATTCTCAGAAAGAGGAAGCTAGAACGTACACCTAAATCACCTGAAGCGAGGCTGAATTTAATTCCAGGGATTCACAACGTGGGAATTGGCGTCACCTCCAATGCGGTAGGTCTACATGCTGCACTCCTTAGAAAAGCACTTCAGACTCTGCCCGCCCTCATTCATATCCCGATCAGCACACGTGGATGCATATGAAAAACACCACACCGGGTCCCTGACCTCCCAAGCCTGCTGGGGAAGGAAAGAAGCTGAAAGATTCAGTGAGAGCCGCAGTTTTGGATAATAGCTAGAGCAGTGGTTCCCAACCTTCCTCAGGCCGCGACCCTTGCATACAGCTCCTCATGGGGTGGTGACCCCCAACCATGAAATGTTGCTACTGTGATGCATTGTGATCTGCATTTTCCGATGGTCTTAGGCGACCCCTGTGAAAGGGTCGTTCGACCCCCAAAGGGGTCGCGACCCACAGGTTGAGAACCACTGAGCTAGAAGAACCTGTAGTAACTCAGAGAAGATATCAGCATACCAGGTGATTCAAAGCAAAGTGAAAAAAGACAGCCGAGACCGGTTTGGCTCAGTGGATAGAGCGTCAGCTTGCGGACTGAAAGGTCCCAGGTTCGATTCTGGCTGGGGGCATGTGCCTTGCTTGCGGGCACATCTCCACAGTGGGGTGTGCAGGAGGCGGCTGATCGATGTCTGTCTCTCATCGATGTTTCTGACTTTCTATCTCTCTCCCTTACTCTCTGTAAAAAAATCAATAAAATATACTAAAAAAAAAGACATAGATCCAATGGATAGCTAACGAGCGGATCTGCCTGGATGCTAGGAAACAAGATATTATAGTTAATTCGATATTTGTAGAAAGGAGGTAGAGGAAATACTTGAACTTGCAATAGTAAGAAGAGAGAAGAGAAAGCTATAGAAGATTCTGGAGCAATGGTGTAGCTGCCGGGAATGGAGGGGAGCTGCCTTCTCGAACCTTCCTCGGTCCTCTCTCTGCGGAGGCCTTGCCTCTCCATGCACCTGCCCTATGGCAGCGTCAGTCATGAGCATTTTAGCTGAGTGACTCTCAGTCACATAATGAGTTCCTCGGGGCTCGCCTCCGCTCCTCTAACTCTGCACCCGGAGAACCTGCGCTCCTGGCCGAGCGTCTGGGCTGTGCGTTTGCATTAGTTTCTTTCTTCTTCTTCTTCTTTTTTTAAAAATATATTTTATTGCTTTTTTTTTACAGAGAGGAAGGGAGAGGGATAGAGTTAGAAACACCGATGAGAGAGATACATTGATCAGCCGCCTCCTGCACACCCCCTACTGGGGATGTGCCCGCAACCAGGATACAGTACATGCCCTTGACCGGAATCGAACCTGGGACCCCTCAGTCCGCAGGCCGATGCTCTAGCCACTGAGCCAAACTGGTTTTCGCTGCATTAGTTTCTTAGCACTGGTCTCCTCCGACCTGCAGCCCTCACTCCTCCTGGCTCCCCAACCCCTGCACCCTGTTATTCCAGCAAAGCTATAAGAATTTCACTGGGGCCCTAACCGGGCTACAGTTTGGCTCAGTGGCTAGAGCATCGGCCTGTGGACTCAAGGGTCCCAGGTTCGATTCCGGTCAAGGGCATGATCCTTGGTTGTGGGCACATCCCCAGTAGGGGGCATGCAGGAGGAAGCTGATGGATGTTTCTCATCGATGTTTCTAACTCTCTCTCCCTCTCCTGTCCTCTCTGTAAAAAGTCAATGAAATATATTAAAAAAAAAAAAAGAATCTCACTGTAAACCACTCAAATGAGAGCACAGATGAAGGCCTAGGGCAGAGAACCTGCTTCACACATCTTAGTCTCATGACTTCTTTCTGTTTTCTAGAACTCTCTCTTTCTTTCTTTAGCGGGCTATGACAGGTCTGCTCCGAGCTGTGGGCTTAGTTAGCGGTTCCTGGTGGCGGGTCATGAAGGGGTTGCGTTCATTCTAGGGAGACCAGCCCCCATTTTGACAAGGCATCGGGGTGCAACCATCTACCTGCCTGGCAGCCGCCCAAGACAAGCCCTGTAAACTCCCTGGTGTTAAAACTGCCTCCTCCCAGGCTGGAGTGGCCCGCTTTTTCCTTCAGCCTCCTCGTCCTCCATGGATGGGGGTGGTGGGAACGCTAACCAGAGTATGCCGGCTGTTCAAGGCCAATTTGCTATGCCCGTGAGGCAATGACACAGCAGTTGTATGTACACACTGCACAGGTGTGCCTTTCTACCCCCCAAATATTGAGGTCACTGTTTGGCAAGAAGCCTCTTTTGTCTGAACAGGTACAGTGGTACCTCGAGATACGAGTTTAATTCGTTCTGTAAACTTGAGGCGTGGGAACTATGAGACTCTTGAGTCGAGGTAAACTGGTGGGTCGTGTGCAGCCAGCTGATCCGCACGATGACTCCTATCTCAAATGTTGCTCATATTTCAAAGCAAAAATCGTTCGCTCGACGGCTCGTATCTCAAAAATCTCGTATGTTAGGGCACTCGTATCTCGAGGTACCACTGTATAAAGATGTGTGACTGGCCAAGACTGGTTTGGCTCAGTGGATAGAGCGTCAGTCTGCGGACTGAAAGGTCCCAGGTTTGATTCCGGTCAAGGGCATGTACCTTGCTTGCGGGCACATCTCCAGTGTGGGGTGTGCAGGAGGCGGCTGATCGATGTCTCTCTCTCATTGATGTTTCTGACTTTCTATCTCTCTCCCTTACTCTCTGTAAAAAATCAATAAAATATATTAAAAAAAAAAAAAGATGTGTGACTGACCAGCCGGTGTGTGGCTGCTTTGTGGGGCTACTTTGAAGAGCTGTTTTGTCCAGTGGCTCCTTGTTAGCAATGGCTACTTGGTCTGCAGTAAAGTCTCCCATATATGCCTACGACTGCTCTTATCTTCTTCCAATATCTGGTGCCCACGGAGGTCAAGTTCTTTGCTGGGGAACTGAGGCTCAACAGAGGTCTACCAGATAACTCACTACAAGTCCCTGGCGGTGGAGGAAGGTACCAGAGACCCAGGCAGATGGAAAGTAGACAGGAGCCTTCCCAGGCAGGTGAGGGCTCTAAATCCCAGAGGGAACCTCCACTGTAGGCACAGGATGTAGTGGGGCCATTTCTAATGGACCTGGGATCTGGCTCCTCTGGGCTCAGGACCCAGATATGGTGGGTCTGAAGGTGGCTGATCCTTTTTGGTAGCTCTCTTTGGGCTACATCACATATTATCAGCCACCCATCAGAACAGAGCAACAGCCATAGTTAGAATGAGCACCCAGGTTGGGGTCAGGGTGTTGTTAGGACTAAAATTCTGAAAAGGAAGATGGTGTTCATGGTGGGGGTAGGAGAGGAGAGACCAGTCGTTACCCGCGGGCAGTTCCCAGACCAGCCACGGCAGGATCACCTGGGAATTTGTAAGAAATTCAAATCCGCCAAAACCGGTTTGGCTCTGTGGATAGAGTGTCGGCCTGCGGACTGAAAGGTCCCAGGTTTGATTCTGGTCAAGGACATGTACCTTGGTTGCAGGCACATCCCCAGTAAGGGGCGTGCAGGAGGTGGCTGATTGATGTCTCTTTCTCATCGATGTTTCTAACACTCTATTCCTCTCCCTTCCTCTCTGTAAAATACCAATAAAATATATTAAAAAAAAAAAAAGAAAGAGAAAAGAAATGCAAATCCACCCTGGCCGGGTGACTCATTTGGTTAGAGCATCGTCCCAGGCATCGAAAGGTTTCAGGTTCAATTCTCTGTCAGGGCACTTACCTAGGCTGTGGGTTTGATCTCTGGGGTGTGTGTGAGAAGCAGCCTGAAGGATGTTTCACTCTCCCATGAATATTTCTTTCTCTCTCTATGGATGCTTCTCTCCCTCTCCTGTCCTCTCTGTAAAAAAAAAAAAAAAAAAAATCAATGAAAATATCCTTGAGTGAGTATTTAAAAAAAAATAAATACAGCCGAAACTGGTTTGGCCCAGTGGAGAGAGCGTCGGCCTGCGGACTGAAAGGTCCCAGGTTCGTTTCCGGTCGGGGGCATGTATCCTGGTTGCGGGCGCATCCTCTGTGGGGGGCGTGCAGGAGGCGGTGGATTGATGTCTCTCTCTCATTGATATTTCTAACTCTCTATCCCTCTCCTTTCCTCTCTGTAAAAAAAAAAAATCAATAAAATAGATTAAAAAAATAAATAAATGCAAATCTTTAGTCATAAGCACACCTGCTAAATCAGAGACTCTGGGAACAGGGCCCAGCAATCTGTGTTTGATGACACCCTCCTGATAATTCTGATGAACGCTCAAGTTTGAGAATCACTGCTGCACACTAACCAGCTCCCTTTTAATTAATCTGAGATTGCCCCAGTGGCATTTATGGAAGCAACAACAATGGAAACCAGAGTAAAAAAAACCTTAGACAAATCATTTCTGAATTTCCCCCAAACTCCTGCCATTGAAGAAAAGTTTAGATTTTCCTCTGTTACATACAAAATAATATTAACCGAGAAGTTCCTATAGGCTTGGCAACATGCTTAGTATTTCAGCTCCACTATTTTCCCCTCTTTTTGATGAATTAGGTGCTATTTTTATTTCCGTTTTACAGATGAATAGATGAAAGGATTAAGAATCTCATTAACGGTTTTGGAGCTAATAAGTGGCAGAGCTGAAATTCGAACCCAGGGAATTTCACAAAATCGAGCTTGGCCTTCTCAACTGCCGAGCGACGCCAGCTACAGACTCTTAATTTCCCATCGCGCTCTCCCCGCGCCGTTTGGTGATGTATATTGATTAGTGTTTTCTTGCTGTGGGCTGATGTAAAACGGGTGTTTTGCCTGTCGTTGCTAACTCATTGCTCTTGAACCTCCATAGCGTCAACTATTTCAACATTTTTTTTTTTTTTGAGCGTGGCTGAGCTCAGAGTTTAATGCTAAGTGGACTTCATACATACTCCGTTTTAATCTTGCCCTTGCTAAATTTATGTTTTCCATTATGCCTGTAAATCTTCCCTTGTCTTAACCTGAATGATTTACTGCTTGCCTCTCAAGGACTTCCTTGTGTTGCTTT